>JAADVL010000331.1:0-31785 GCA_023334995.1 Pythium sukuiense
CTCTCTCTCTCTCTCTCTCTCTCTCTCTCTCTCTCTCTATGTCTCTAGCGTATCAGCTCTTGATGCTCGGACTCGGTTTGCTCCATGATGAACAGCGGTGCCACGCACGTGAACTCCCAGCGCAGCACGGCCAAAACTGACTCGACCAGCCAATGCAACGCGAAGGTCATCACGCCGCCAGTGATCGAGCCGCTGAACGACACCTCACATCCACTGATGCTGCCGTCTTCGCCTCGAATATGCTGGAACGAGACCCTGTAGACAGCACACAACACCACGAGCCAGGTGAATCTTCCCTCTATGACACCCGTCCTCTCACTGTGCCAGCACGCACCAGTGGAAGATGTCGACCCACCATTCGTTTTCGCCCAGCGACCGCTGAATCTCGGGCGCTTGGACCGTCTTCAGGCAGACTACGAAGCCGTCCTCAGTCTGGATACGGAACTGCATGTACACGGTGTGGAAACTCTTAGCTTGCATTGACTTGTACTGCGTACGGCGGCGAATGATGCGGACGTCGTCGTTGAGTACTTGCAGCACTTGGATATGCAGCTCCGTCGCAGCGCTCACGATGGTCTTCTGCAGAAACCACTCCTGGCAAAACATATCCCACGTCGTCTCCATGATCTGCAGCGCGTCGCGGCCCGGGAACGCCTTGGTGAAGCCGTGGTCCATCGTCGAGGTGGCCTCGTTCAGCTTGCGTTTGTCTCTCCAGCCCATGAACTGGCCACCAGAAGACTCCCACGCGCCGCCCGTGAGATCCAGCGTCGCCATGCGTTCACACGACTCCTTCATCACCACGAGCGCGGCCTCCATCGTCAGCGGATCCGACCACGCGGCGACAGCGTCGTCCCACGTGACCATGTCTTCCTCTACAAAGTTCTCTGCGATCTCCTGCAGCGACACGTGCAGCAGCGTCTGTTCGTGCACCATATTCTGGAGGCGAGCCTGCTCGTCGCGCAGCCTCCGCACCTCGTTCACGGCGTACAGATACTGGCTCTGCAGCGTCTCGCGTCTCCGCCTTACGATGGCAAAAGTATCTCCCTCCATCGCCTGTCGCTGATGTTGTGTAGAGCTCACCGCTGCCTCCTTGGTGAGCAGCAGACTCGCCTCCAGCTTCTCCAGCCTCGCGACTTCGGCCCGCATCTCCGCGAATTGGTCCTGTGGCCACACAAAAAACACCCTTTAGCCTCCAAACTTTCATGATGCGTAGATGAATAGCTCCACTCTACATTGCGCCGCTTGCGTGAGAGCCGTTCGATCTCGGAGCGCCGTGCGCGCTTCGCCTCGAGGGCCTTCTCGCTTGGGCCCTTGGGGGCTCCGATACCTCGCACGATCTGGCGTAGCAGCGGCAGCGCTTCTGCGTGTGGCACCGCCACAACGCCGTCGCTGCTGTCGCTGCCTGTCGACATGGGCGACTGTTGTCTCGCTGGAAGCGGACGCACATGCACGGGGGCGACGGCCCACACGGTCTCGTCACTTGTGTTCATCGAGGTCGCCGCTAATGGGGATGGCGTGACACTGAATATAAGAGATCAGAAATCGGCGGTTCGATGCGGATATGACTATTTACGGATCATTGGTAAATACGGATTCGCTAAATATGGAGTCCAATGGCTACTCCGCCGAAGCAGTGATGAACACGGGCGCCACGCACGCGTTCTCCCAGCGGATGACGGTCATGATGAGCTCGATCATCCAGTGCATGGCGAACTTGAGCACAGCCCCACCCAGCGAGCCACCAAACGAGACTTCCATCTCGCCCGAGGGCAGGCGGTTGAACTGGGACCAGTGGAAGAGCTCGATCCAGGACTCGCCTTCCTCCAGGGCGTTCTGGATGGCAGGACACGGGATGGTACGGAAGCACAGCGTGTAGCCCGTCTGCGTCTGCACGCGGAAGAGCAGGTACACGGTGTGGAAGGCTCGCCCCATGGCGATGTACTTGGTGTGGCGTCGCATGACCAGCACGTCGTCGCTGATGGTCTGCAGCAGCTCCAGCTTCACCTCCACGCCTGTGCTGAAGATCGTGCGACGCATGGCCTTCTCGTCGCGGAACATCTCCCACGACTCGTTCAGTAGCCGCTCGCAGTCGCCCGTCGCGAACCGCTTCGTGAAGCTGAAGTGCATCTTCCCGTCGCTTTCGTCCAACCGCCGCTTGTCTGTCCAGCCCAAGACGGACGAGCCCGACGTGATAAAGTTGCGTGTGTTTTCAAACCGTGCGATAGTGTCGTACGCGTCTCGCATCAGCGCGAAGCTCTGGGCCATGTCCAGCGGCTCGTATTTGGCGTGCGCGACAGTGTTCCACGACAGCGCGTCGTCCTCTGAGAACTGGCTCATCAGAGCCTTCATCGAGTCGCTGAAGAGCTGTCGCTCGTGGAGCATCACACGCAGCGACTTGCGCTCTTCGCGTAGAGCGCTGGCTTCGTTCGAGAGCTGCAAGAACCGCTTCCGCAGCGACGGCAGTTCGTTCGGGTGGATGATCACGCCTCGCCTGTCGTGGCTACTGCCACTGCTTGCCTGAGTCTGTGCCGTGAGCAGCTCGTACTGCTGCTCGAGCTTGTCCAGCTCCTCGCGCATACCGGAGACCGAGCCCTGTCGACGCTGGCGCGACCGCTTCTCGATCTCGGACCGCCGCAGTCGCTTGGCTTCCTTCGGGTCCGCCTTGATTCCGATGCCAGGCACGACCTGGCGGTGGAGAAGGAAGCCTCCACCGCTGCTGCTGGCTGCTACAGGAGGCGCGATACTGGGCTCTGTCCGCCGCGGGGGTTCTTCGGGCGTCGGCGAGCTCACGCCTGGGACATCGTCGTCCAGTGGGAACTCCAAGGCGAATTCCACGGCCGTCGCGGCGTCCACACTGCCGTCGTATGGAGTGGAGTCGGACTCGTCGAGGCCAGAGAGTCGCGAGGCGGCGGACGTCATGCTGGGCTTTCTGTCGCGTGGAGCCGCTGGTGTTGATGGGCTTACAGCAGGCTGGTATGGAGTGTGGGATGGCCTCAATACAGCACCGTCCAATATTCGGAGGGGTATAATCACGCGACATGCGTCAATGGGGACGACGCGAAAGGCGGCAGGTATCCCACTCCCGACAGACTGGTGCGTGGAGACTGACGAGCGCAGCGTCCGTCCATGAAAGGCGAAGGACGTCTGTCTGGCGCACGATGCAATGCAGCTCCCAGTGACCTCGCCACAGGCATCTGCTTGGCGCGATTGATGCAGCCAGTTGATGTACGCTTGGACTGTTGAAGCGAGGGCAATCATCCGGCAAGAACCCCTCGCTCTGCCTCGCGTGGGTGGATTGGGAAGAAGACGAATTGCATGGCGGCGTGGAGTGATGCGAATGCTAACCGAAAACGTCTGCTCACTCTCTTTCCACACTACCGGATCCGGATACTCTCGTTGGTCCTCAAGATGAGCAGCGCTCTCTGGAGAGAAGACTCCAGGGTGCCATCCCTCGTCTGGAGGGCCACCGGCTGGCTCCTAGGAGCTCTGATTCCTAGCTATTGGCGACCTTGACCAGAGAAATTACTGGAAGAAATAAGTATTAGATTGAGGTCAATTTACCGAAAGGTGTTCTGACAATGGAGGAGACCTGCGGTGTCAGGGGGTCACCCCGCAGCGCAGCTGAGGGAGGGAAAGCTGAGACCGACAGCCTTGCGTCGAAGTACGAAAAGTGAGCAGATTCACTTACGAAGAAGGCGCCGTGGTGGAAGTGTTAGCTATGATTTCCCAGATTTGACCACATTTATCCGTCAATTCTGTTCTCCTCGGAAGTGCGACGCGCTCGGCAACATCCACGAATGCAGTGAACATTGACAATAGCTGTACAGGTAGCTCTCTTAGCATGGTGCAGCATGTACGACTTTAATCATGGTCGGGTCTGAGCAATTTCTCAAATTATTGTCAAGATTTTCTTTCGGTAAAAACCACTTATTTCTTGCAATGTCGACAAGTGTGGTGCGTGCCTTTGTCGCTTACTGTACGTTTGCAAAGACATTCGTCGGCTTCTCTCCCTTTCTTTCTCTCTCTCTCTGGCAGGAATCCTCAGGATACGCATGGAGCGTTTGACGACTCTGTGGGAATCCTGAAGGCGAAGGCTATGACGGGGGGAGGCTGTCATGCCATGAGATCTGAAGCAACCACCGGCAGCTGGGCGAGGCTGCACACAGCAAACTTGTGATGACCAAAAGGTCGCCGGCCAGTCAGGAGTGGCACGTTGCCTGTCACTGGACGAACCGGCTGGCGTCACGGCCTCACGATCCCACCCGACCGGCCAGACCCTGTGCGTCACCCACACGCTTCACCGTGCGTTCGTGATGTGCGTTTTTGCGTTCGACGTCAACACAGTGAGCTTTTGAGATTCTAGTTCCTTGACAAGCATAGACAGCAGCAAAAGCCTGGGACTCATACAACCACCACCTGCCTTCTGCCTTCTGGTCGTCCAAGACTTCTGGTCAGTGAGAGAGAGACGATTGCTGCAATCCCGACGCCATAGCGTGGGACGTGGCGGAGAGAGAGAAACGGGTGTCGTCAACGGTAGTCGCAGGCGCCTGTCGACTCGAACACTTGGCGTCGCAGCTGGGGCGCGCGAGACTTCTTTGGTCAATCCATCAACCCAACGCTGCTCATCAGACCGGTGTCAAAGCCTCCCGTAAGCAGTGTAGTGCTCGCCCGCGATTGATCGATCGATCGATCGCGTGTCCCCGCAAGGCAGCAGCCTTCATCCAAAAGGAAATCAACTAGCAAATTTTCTACGCCGCGTCGCCACCCGCTGGCGAAACGCCGTCGTCGCCACTTCTCCGTTTGGGTTCCTTTTGGTTTGGTTGGAGTGCCTTACCACATTCTTCTCCGGGTTACACGACCCACTTCAAACGGAGACTGTGCCATTCACCAAACTGCGCTCGCAGACATCATTCGAAGATGCAACCAAGCAGCCATTTCGCCACCAGCCCTCCTCTGAACGAGGCAGTCATCGGCCTCGATACTGACCGCGACGCGCAGCCGCCCGCGTCCGCCATCACTACAACCACAAGACGTCGCGTCCAGCCCAAGGCGACGCGACCCACGGCAGACGCCCAGGTGAAACGTAAGCGCCATGCTGATGCCGAGCGGGAACGTATCCACCGCAAACAGGTACACTGCACTGCAACTTGCATTCTGGCGGACCGTTTCGAAGGAGAAGGCTGACTAACGGTGCTGTAGTCTGAAGTAGGACACATGCGAGAGCTCGTGGCGGAGCTGGAGCAGCGACTGCGTCTGTTGTCGTCATCTTCGTCGTCATCGTCCTCGGAGTTGAGTCTTCGTCCACCAGAAGCGAGTCTGCCGTGGTTTCCAGAGCTCGACGAGGACGCGCTCGTGGACGCGACGACCGCCAGTGAGAAACGCGAGCTGTACGTGCGAGCGCTGTCGCAGTCGGGGTGGCTGCGTCGCGAAAAGGCCTCGCTGCTGGCTCAGCTGGACGACTACGGCCTCGTCGAAGCCACGATCGAGAGCCTTCTTAAGGATCTCATCGACGCGACGATCCAAGAGCCCGCCCCGCCCATGTCGTCACGCTGTGATGACAGTCTGGAGACCATGCGGGCACCACTGAGACAGGTCTCGTACCGTGACTTGCTCTCAAACGAATGCTATGAGCTCATGTGCGACCTCGTGAACGAATCCAAGCGGTTCACGATCCACCCGGACTGTCCTGCTGGCCAAGAGCACGTGCCTTCGAACGCTCTGGACTGGTCGGCGCTCATGCAGCACGAAGGCAAGGACGTACGCTTCTCGCTGACCAAGCACTTTGCGAATGCCGACTTGGACCAGTTGACGTCCAGCGTGTGGCTCACTTTCCACGACACGTCCGTCTCTCGCAAGATCTTTTCGCCGACGCTACGCGTCGAAGTCTTGCAGCGGATCAGCGAAGACGCGCTCATCGTGCGGTGGCAAATCGACTGCCGTAAAGCCGTCTTGCCGTACGTCGCCAACTGCCGCAACCTGGTTTTTCGATGGAAAACGAGCGACGGATACTTTGTCGGCTGCCGTACGATCGAAGAGCTCGACCCCGTCGGCGTGTCCGCCTCCAGCAACCCATCCAACGGCGCCTTTGACCAATTCTACTGGTACATTACCTGTCTTCACATACTGAGTGCTCTGGTGGGAAGACTCACTGAGCTCCTCTCTGTCCACAGGGCCAAATTCAAGCACGATCCAAGCATACCCGGCTGCCAGGTCACATTCGCCGGCCGCGTGGGCGTCGGCAACGGCACGTCCGAGTTCGCGCGCTTCCTGTGTACGGAGATCCCCATCTCGATCTTCCGGTGGGAGAGCATGGTCGTCGGGCCTCTATTTAATTTCACAGCAAGTGCTTAGCGTCGCCGAAATTACTAATCCTGAAAGCAAAATCGCTCCCAAATCCACTCACTCCCGCTCATACATCGTCTGTTGATGGGACGAACGGCATGACTTCGTCATGCATCGACGAGACCTTGGCCGATTTTGCCGACTTGCCGGACTTGTCTTCATTCTTTGACGCCTTGAACACCATATCGCGGAAGCGGATTCGACGATGGGAGCTAGCGGTGCTGAGCGTGCGTGAGCCCATGGATCGAGCGCTGATCACCGGCTTATCGTAGATGACACCGTTAGGAGCCAGCAACTGGAAGAGCCGTTCAAAGCACACGAGCCCGCCGCTTTCCTTCAAATCACCATCTAAAATGTCGACGAGCAATGCACTCCACTGAGTGGCCCCGCGGGAAGAACTTGGAGACGGAGGCGTGCCGCTGCGTGCGGTTCCACCGGCCACGGTGCTCACCCACTCGTCTCGCTGTCGCCTTAGAACCGCTTGGAGTGTCGTTTTCCACAATTTCACGTCTGTCGGAACACTGAAGCCGTCGTCGCATCGCGAACGAAGCTCACCCACGACTTCATCAGCCGCCTTGAAAGCCAAGTGAAGGAAACTGTGCGCCTTGAGCAGTCGCACCAGTGTGTCACTGCTCAGTGAAAACAGATCGCACGCTTTCAATGCACGCACGGAAAAACGACTCACGGACAGTGCGAGGAGTCCTTTCTCGCCAAAGAACTGGCCCTTGCGGTAGCGAGTTGGCGCCATGTCGATGCTCGTGGACGCCATCTCCAAGTGCCCACGTACCACAAAGTACATGGAGCTGCTGATCACTCCCTCGGAAATGACACACTCACCGCGGGGGTACCCTTCGAACTTGAGTTCGGTCGCCAATGATCGCATCAAGGCGTTCATCCCATTCACATCTGCCCGCATCAGTGGGCGGAAGGCGCTCTCGAGGAACCCATGTAGCGGTGTATCGGTGATGTGGATAATCGTATCAATGCGCATGTTGGCTGGGAGTTCTGCGAGAACAGTATCGTAGTTCACGCCCGAGTGAGCCGACCACAACGTCGACAGGAAGATGTGCACGCGATCGCGAAGGCTGGAGCTGACTTTATAGCGCGACAGGAAGAGCTCGAGGCTAATGTGATTCTTTCGGAACTCGACTTGATTTCGGATGAGCGAGATATAGAGACTGGCCATTTCACCGATCATGAAAGCCATGACGAGCACACCCATGAAGCTCATTAGGATGGAGAACACCAAGTGGCTCGTGGTGACTGGGTAGAACGTTCGAGCTTTCTTGGCGAACGCCGTAGTCGCGTGAAGCATTCCTCGTAAAAAGCGCAGTAGAACTTTGTGCGAGTCAGGGTTTGCCGGGTCTTCGTACGCGAGCTCTTCCGACGGCATCCAGGCATTCCAATCCGTCCCGAAGCCACCAAACACAGCGAGTGCGAGGTAGGCGCATGCGCTCCAAAACACGTATATCAAGCAAAGCAACCAGATTGTGCCGAAGCGCGCCCACTCGTAGGAGATGTTGGTGCGGTCGATCTCGTTTAGGTACGACTTCAGATTCACGACCTTGACGCAGCGCAGCAGACGAAACCAAATGGTGACCTCCAGGTTCAGGGCGCTCAACACATAGTCCAGTGGAATGGCCGCTATGATGTCCCACACGAGGCGTTCTTTCTTGTACGACTCGAGGAGATTTTGCTCGTACAACTCAATGGAAAGAGAGCTCTCGCGCAGATGCCAGTTGAACCAAATGTCGAGGACCGACATGATATCGGTGAGGATGTCCAGTAGTCGCACGAGAATGCACAGTCCCGTCCATCGCTCCAAGGCGTCGATCGAAATACGATACGGCGCCATCGCCGCGTTGAATACCGTGCAAATCACGATCATTCGCAGCCACCAAATATGTGTGGGGCTCTGCGCGTCGGTCCCACGCGTGAGGAATACGACAATCGAAGACACGAATCGCTTCCATCGTGGCTGGACAACGGATTCGGACATCGAGACAGGGTGTGCTGCTGTAACATCAGTTGAAAAATCTTCAGCGTCGTCGTTGTTGGTGTCTTCACGCCCACTCATGCGCGAGCTGTCTCCAGCAGCTTTAAAAGCTGCCACCCCGTGTATTCTCTGCTGCTTTTGCTGAATCTTCACAGACTGAATGACTTGCTTCTTCCACGACGGGTATAGTTCGAAGACGACGTTCAGCGACTGACGCGAGAGTGAATACAGGATACAAGAAGTCTTCGCCAACACGAAGGCGTTTCGAGGGTTGTCGGAGAACAGCGCGTTCTCACCGAAGAAGTCGCCAGACACAAGAGAGCTCGCTTGGCGAAGATGTAAATCACTTTCATGATTCGTTGTGCGTCTGCGCGAATGCCGCTTCTCCGCTGGTCGGCGACTTCTTGCTGCATGGGCCTCGAGCATCTTCGCCGTTCGCTGGCTCATCACAGCCAGCATTCCGGTGTATACGAAGAACATATCTGTACCATCGTCCCCAAAGCGGTAGACGAAATCGTCCTTGAGCACGAGAGCTTGACGGAACTGGGAAACCAACATCCTCGTGATAGCGGGGTCCATACCACCCATAAATGGCACTTTCGCGATCATCGGCTGCAAGTTGAGCAATCGAATGTCGGTCACAAGCGAAGGTGGTAGAGATGCCTCGATCAAATTTTCCTGCGTGATCGAATGGTATCGACGGAAGAAAAAGAAACCCGTCAGCTTCGTCGCGAGTGGTTCGGGAAGCGTGAAGTGGGTCAAGAGGTGTCGCACCGAGCCGAGTCGTGCGTTGAATTCGCGGTTATCAGCGTCAGCCATTTCGATCACGTCTGAGAAGTTTCCGATGACGTAGGCGAACAGAAAGAAGCCGCTCATCATGGTTGCGATGGAACAAAGGCACTGCGGGGTCGACTTGGGCAGCTCGCCTTGGTAGGAGGCTGACATGAGTCCAAACGACCAAAAGAGCGATGAGAAATACTTGAGTGAATCACTCGCATGCTCAAGGGACTCCACGAGCAGCCACTCGTTCCAGCCAAATGCTGTTTTTCGAGACTCGAGCTCCGGATCCATCATGTTGGCTGTTGACAGGTGAGACGCGAAGTCGTGGTAGACGCAGCCGGAGAGATGAGTGAGCAAAAAGGTGTAGTAACCGAGACGCACCACTCGAAGCTCGGTCGTTCTTTTGATGTAGCGTTGCTCAAGCTGCTTGAATTGACTTGGGACTTTGAGCAGTCGAAACAGTTTGTTGATGTTGAGTAGCTCGTATCTCCTCCCTGGCATCATCCAGTTGACCATGAAGAGCGGAAGCAACGCAGCACTGTCGATCAAGAAGCCGCTTGACCGAACGTAGCGACGGCGAATGCGACGAACGTCCATGACCTTGTTGCCAAATTCGTGATATCCCATGCGGCAGCGGACGTACACGTCAGCGAGGAATGACAACTCGAGGAAGACGGTGAAGCCATCCACGGACGCAAAATGATGGTGCTCGACCCCAAAACTCATGTGGTACAGCGTGATGACCCACTGAACTGTCATCGTCAAGAAAAGCCACGTCTCCCACAGCACTGCCGCAGCCGAGTCTGGGTCCAATGCACAGAAGAGGAGAGCCTTCCAACGAGGTTTCTTCGTCCCGTCATCGTGAGATGCTACTGCGTCGTTAAAACGCGCCAATTTGTTGTCGAGCAGACGATGCTCCAATTGCACCAGCGCATCAACTAGGTTGCTGAACACTTCAACCAATTGTGCGGCATCGTGGCGAGATAGCCGTATCAGAATACAACCGCTGCAGGCTAGCGCATCTTCTGTGTAGTCGCACGTCGCTTCTTCTTTCTGGAGCGCTCGTAGGCCAAAGAATCCGCCGAGAGGAACTTTTGAATGTCTTGAGTTTGGCTTCGTCAGTTCGATCGAGCCGTGCAGCAAAAAGTACATGGAGTGCGCACTGTCTCCCTTTCGGTACACGAACTCGCCTTGACCATACAACACGAAGCTCACGCTGTCGACGAACTCTGTTTCCAGAGCCGACAGTACTGGACGAACCCCTGCAAGAAGCGCCAACGTCTGCAACGCGGGGCTACAGATGCTTCGCAACACCTCACGCCGATATGCGAGAGGCAACTGGGTCAGCAATTCCTCGAGATGAGAACCACGGTGAGCGGCCCACCAGTAGTCTAAGTAGGAGTTCACTCGATGATGAATTGCCAGCGGTGCTTTCTGACGCCGCAGGAAAACTTGAATGCGGGTTCGCACGGCGAAGAACTCTTTCTGCTCGAATGCTGATGCCGTAAATCGTTTTTGAACGTTGTCGACAACTACGGCCGTGATGATGAAGCCGCTGTACATGAAGAGCAACGCGACAATGTACTGTGTGTCGCTGCTTGGCTCGACGGTCTTTCCGAGTCCTGTCAGAACATTCGTCGCGTAGAAGAACGACCGAAAATACTGCATCGATGCGATCTTGTGAACTTCTGCCGAGCCTGCTGGAAACACCTGATGGGACGCCGTCATGAACTTGTCGTTTCCAACGGCGGTAAGTTGCACGTCGTGCGTTGGAATCCATGCGTTAACCTCTTCTGGGCTGAATCCTTCAATGTAAGTGATGCAGAAGTAGAGGCAGGCAACAACGTGGCACAGCATGAGGAGAAGCCCACCGAAAAGCATCAACTTGCGTTTGCTGTTCATGTGCACGAGTCGATCCATCTCGTGCAGATGGCCTTTCAGACGCCACGCTCTACACAAAGGCTTCAGTGAGTCCTCCAATTGTATTTGCACTAACAGCAGACACTGTACCTGAGCAGGCGAGGGATTCGAAGCAAACTGGCCTTTGTGACGACTGACTCGAAAATTGAGTACGGGAAGGCGAGGAGCAAGTCGATGACAAAATGCCACTTGGCGTAACGGAGAGCTGCACGCGTTGGGTCCATGATCTTCTCGGAATTCACAGTGTAGGAGAGATTGAAGCTGAGGTAGATATCGACGAAGAGCATCAGGTCTACGATGACGTTCAAGACGTGGAAATACCAAGTTTTCTGGTCGACTGCAGGGAAGACGAGCTGAAGCGGTGTGACGATCCAGTCGAATACGAGAACCCCCTGGGATCAGCACAAGTTAGCGAAGGTCAAGGGAAAGCCTCACAAACAAATCAATCATACCAGCAGCGCGAAAATCCACCACAGCCGAGTACGGGAATCCTCGTCTATGCATTTCTCCAAGAGAAATCGACGCCATGACGTTCTTCGTTCTGCCGAGCGTGCGGGCTGTTGGCGAGCGTATTGATCTGTGAAAATCCGAACGTCGTTCACTGCACGATTCTGCTTAACTGTCAAAGCACGGCGAAGACGCGCGACGACAGTGATCGTCATCGACAAGTTCTCGACATCTCGCATTGCAGTCTGCTTTGCCTTTGTCTGTTCGCCATCTGTGGTGTCATCGCCTGGAGTAACCAAGATCTTTCTCTGAGATAACGACTCGTCTCTGTTGGGATCGGAGGTCATCAGTCGCTTGAGGTGAGAGGTGAACACGGATCCTCGTCTTTGACTTGGTGAAGACTCCAGCTGGCTGGGTGTACCTACCGGTGGCTCATCCTTGGAAATGTCTTGCTGGTCTGTCTTTGCGATCAGTGCAACTACCGTCTCACGGATCTTGCGAATGAACCGAGGGTAGCCTTCCAACACTTTCTCGGTATGGAAGCGCGATAGTCTGTACAGGATACTGTAGGTCGTAGTCACGACCGTGGCTGACCGACAACGATCCGAGAACAGCGAGAGTTCACCGACGAAGTCTCCTTTTCTCAGCTCGCGGACTTTGACCTTACCCACAATGACGTCCAGGACACCCGCGTGGATGATGTACATGGCATCGCCTTCGTCACCGACGTGGAAGACAGTGCAGTGGGCTGGTAAGAACATCGCTTCGAGCGCATTCGTCAACGCGCGGATAAATTCGTCGCTGCAACCGACAAACACAGGAATCTTTGCCACAGTGTCCTTGAGCAGCTCTCCTTGTAGGTCTTTCGCTATTGAAGGACACAACAGCTTCATCGTAGCTCGATCATTCGAAGCAGCGTCGGTACTGTAGTTCTATGTGGTCGAAACACAGGGATTAAGTAAGAGGCTGAAGAAAATTCGCGCACCAATACAGGGCCTCACCTTGAGATAGTCGATTGTCTGTCCCTGAAGTCGATCAGGGACTTGGTGAAACTCCATAATGTGTTTCAGTTGGTTGATCCGCGCTTCCGCTTCTTCCGTTTGTCCACTCTCACACTTGGAAAGCATGAAAAACATGCCGCACAAGTACGTGAATACAGAGAACCCGCACAACGCCACCGCGATTGTGAATACGAACTGAGCGACGCTGTGAGGTAGCTCGCCTTCGAACAGACCGGTGAGCATGCCGAAGCTCCAGAACAACGCCTGCAAGTACTCAGTATTGCCCGTGGCATGGCCATGCTCCGATGGCTTTCGGGGTAGCCAGTGGTTGTTGTGGTGAACGTCGAAGCCAAACCAGTAGCGGACGCAGGCGACATAGTGCGAGAGCAGCATGGTCGTGACGATCGTCTTGAAGATCTTGAGCGCCTCAAAATGCGTGGCGTAGATGTCATCGAGGTGCAGCATGTACGCTGGTATTCGCTGAAGCCGTAGGATCTTGTGCAGCTCCCAGTACATTTTACTGGACGCAGGCGTGGGTTTGGGCACTGGTAGTAGCGCCAGCGGCAGGAGTGCGACGATATCGAACACGAAACTCATCGACTTGATGTACTTGAGTCTCGCGTGGCTCTTGTCGTGGTGCACGTCGCCGTCTTCGATGTATCCCGTGTTCAATTTCACGAAAATGTCGGCGCAGAAGAGCAGCTCAGTGATGTAAAACACGTACACCTTCGGGTTGTGGCTCATTTCAATGTCCGGCTCGAACGTCACGACGAACGGCACGAGGAACAGGTCGTACAGGATCTTGCACAGCAGCACTTGGTGCCATACCTTGAGGAAGAGCGACTGCGGATCCAATGCGCTTTTGACGCCGCCCTGGAGATGCGGGAGATGCATGACGCCGACGGATTGGAGCGAGAAGTCCAGCGACGACCGCATGCGCACCATGGCCCGCGTCGCCGGCGACAGCGCTGCGGCCGTTGGCGCCGCCTCCGTCTTCTCCATCTTCGCAGTCTTCTCGTTATGCTTCTCGGGCGGCGCGTCCAGCTTCTCCACCGATGGCCGGTTGCCCCAGATCGTGCGCACCACGTGCTTGGCGTCGACGCTCGCCATGGCTTCGCGTCGTGGTCGGTTCGATTTGGTTCGCGGCTACTGACTCCGCATGAAGCGCGGCCAATGGGGCAACGGCGACGCGTTGATCATGCCGATCACCACGCTCCATTTAGCATCGATCGGCTGGTGCATTTTGAAACTGCCGGCGTCTCAAATAGAAATTGAACGAAAAGTTGGGGCGGGCAAGTTGCATACTGTATCCATCTAAATACAAGACTCATATTGCGGTTTGTATGCGTGAATCACAACAGAACCACAAGGGCGAAGGCAACATGCAGGGGGGAACGTTGACGATGATGCGCGTGGATATGCAAGCAGGAAGGACGCGCAAGGCGCCATGGTGTCACTACTCACGCGTTCTTTGGAGGTCGGTAACGGCCGCGGCTCTCGATGGCCCAAAACAGCGCTTCCGCCGCCGTCATTTGAACGCCGGAAGCTATACTTAACTCGTCGGCCGCATGCGTTTCAGGGATCGTATCGAGACTGCTCGGTGCGCACGAGCAGATTAAGCGACACCCTACTAACCACACAGCGCGATGACCAAGCGGTCGGCGAACGCGGCGGCGAATGGCGGTAATGCGGCCAAGTTGCCGCGGCATCGGCCGTCGGACGGACGCCTCGGCGTCGACGCGTTTCACTTCTCGACAGTGAAAGGCACGGCGCTTCTCGCGGATGAAGTTGAAGATTCTCTCCATCCAGACGCACTGGCGCTGCGACTATGGAGCCACGTTCTGCTGGGGTGTACGCTGTACGAGGCGTTCACCCTGCCATTCTTCGTGACGTTCAAGCCCAACGCGCCACGCGAACAGCCCAAGGAACTCTACGTGGTCGTGTTGTGTGAGTTCTTTTTCCTCATTGATATGGTTGTGCAAGCGCACACGGGATACTACCATGACGGCAACATCGTGCGTGATTGCCGAAAGACTCGCGTTCGCTATATCAAGTCGCGCAAGTTCCTGCTCGACGTCTTCACGCTCGTGCCATTTTCGTACTTGTTCTCGGTACAAATGGTATCGCGAGCGGCACTGGAAATGCACAAGCTGCTGCGCTGGATATCGCTGCCCAAGTATGTGACCACGCTCGACACTATGTACGCGAAACACTTCGTGATCATGAAGCTGCTCAAGATGATCATCTCGACGGTGTATCTCGCGCACTTCGTGGCGTGTCTGCGGTTCCGATTCGGCTACAACGAGCATCACGACGACCATTGGCTGCAAGCGCTTCCAGACGAGCCGCCGACTGTGCAGCGGGAGTACCTGACAGCGGCATTTTGGGCGTTTGGCTTGCTCTCTGGCTTGTTTGAAGGCGAGTTGCCGACCACAGTTCCCGAGTTCGTCTTCACTCTTGGCGTCGCGGTTTGCGGGTTTTCGTTGTTTACAGCGCTGTGCGCCATGTTCTTCACGATCTCAAAGTGCGAGAACGGCAATCTGGAGGCAGCGGAGGCTCGCATCAATCAGCTCAAGCATTTGCTGTCGTTTCATCATGTACCCGACCATCTCCAGAAGCAAGCCATTGAGTATTTGCACGTACGCTCACTCCCACACCCTTGGATCTTGATGTGTTGTTGCTGACGTATCAAGTTTTTGCTCTCTACAGCGATACTATACCGACGTCGAGTCAAACGATCGAGAAGTGATCAAGTTGTTGTGCCCGTCCATCTCGAAGGACATCCAAGTGGAGCTCATGAAGGAGACGGTGCAGAAGATTCCTCTTTTTGAAGGGTGCTCTGATACGTTTATCGTAGCGCTTACAAGTCTGCTTGAGCTGGTGTCACTACCCGCACAAACTACGGTTTTTCAAGTGGGTGAGCATGGTGACTCCATGTACATCGTCCATTCCGGTGTCTTCAATGTCATCATCAAGGGCGTCACAGTTCGGGAGATGAGGAAGCCGATGTGCTTTGGTGAAATCTCGGTGTTCACAAACGCCCCACGCTCAGCGACGATCGTGTCTGCGACCTACTCGACGCTTTACAAGCTATCACGATTCCACACAGAGCGCCTCCTTGAAGGATATCCCGACTGTGCAGCCAGCATCACCGCCGTGATTGCCGACTTGGTCGCAAGTGGCGGGGGAAGACAACGACCATCGGTGCTCACGAGTTCGTCGTCTCACTCGAAGTTTGATTTTAAGCGAATCGATGCGACTGCGATGAAGGCAAAGTTACGCGGCCGAGTTCAAGCCGCTTCATTCTTCAGTTGGGGCAAGCCGAGCAACTATGTGGTTCCAGGATCGGACACGACTCAAGCCGACGAGGAGGCAGAAAAATCTCGCGATCCTGACCACGATGTCCGCGCGATTTCAGTGGAAAAGAAGGATAAAGCATTGAAGTCCTACTACGACAAGAAAGAAGACGTGATGGAGATAACCGCCAGCGCTACTCATTTCAGCTGGTTAGCGCGCAAAGTACTGTTCCGGCAGTGCATAGATGCTGATTCTCAGTTTCGGGCCTGGTGGTTACTCGTGCTGCACCTCGTTCTGGTGTACAACTGGATCGTCATCCCGCTACGTCTTTGTTTTCCAGTACTGAACCGCCCAATGTGGTACATCGACATGGCCAACATCGTCGCAGACTTGCTCCTGTTCGTCGACATCTACCTCAACTTCAACCTGTCGTACACCGTCGACTCAGAGAAGATCATGGACACGTCACGAAGTGCAGACCACTACCTCAAGCGAGGCTTCACGTTCGACGTTCTTTGCGTCATGCCGTTCTGGATACTCTCGACGTCCGAGAACAACTTCTATGTCCGTGCGGCGCGGCTACTTCGGTACGATGGCCATTCCTCTCTCCTCAAACGAGTGACGGCTAACTTGTTGTGTGGACAGATCAAGATCGTTCTACCACAACTACCAAGAAGTCAGCAAATTGTGGAAACTCACAAATCGCGGGCGCTTGGTGATTCTGGGTTTTTTGCTGGTATTGCTTTACCACATAATCGCCTGCCTCCACTTTGGCGTCTCCAACTTCGAAGG
Source organism: Pythium sukuiense (assembly GCA_023334995.1). Lineage (NCBI taxonomy): Eukaryota > Oomycota > Peronosporomycetes > Pythiales > Pythiaceae > Pythium > Pythium sukuiense. The sequence goes on from JAADVL010000331.1 coordinate 16,576, forward strand.
ATTCAGCGAGGAAGAGGAATCATGGATCCCGAGTGAAGACATTTATCTCAAACAAATCAACGAAACCCACTATCACGCCGAGAATCACACGATCCTCTCAATCGACGACGAAGAACTTCATGTGATTGCCGGAAAACAATACTTTCGATCCCTCTACTACGCGACCAACGTACTCGCTGCTCTCGGGAAGACCATCGAGCCAGAAAGTGATATTCAGTATGCAATCGCCTTGTGCTTCATGCTGAGTGGTTTCCTGATCACAGCTATCGTCGTTGACAACGTCCAGAAACGATTCACGGCTTCGGCATACGAGCAGAAGGAGTTTTACGCGATGCGAACCCGAATTCAGCTGTTCCTCCGTCGCCAAAACGCCCCCGTCGCCATCTTCCAACGTGTGAACTCGTTCTTGGACTTCTGGTGGTCGTCACATCGAGGAGCCTTCATCAGCGAATTGCTCGCCGATCTACCTGCCCCAATGAAGCTCGAGATTCTCCACAATGTATGCAGCCCAGCGCTCCAAACTCTCGGGCTCTTAGCAGGAGTCCGACCGGTTCTCGACAAGCTCGAGAGCTTCTTCGTGACCAACGCCTCTTTCATCCTCTACGGCCAAGGCGAAGTAGTGTATCGACAAGGTGATTACGCGAACGGTTTATTCTTCTTGCTGGAAGGAGACGTCTGTCTGATTGCCAACGCGCAAAACCCGAGAAGCGTTCCGCGGGGCAGCTTTTTTGGAACTGCAGTCCTGCAGCCAAAAGAAAGCGCTGACGGCTACGGAGAGCATGTGAGTGCAACCAAGGGCTGCATCATTTTATTCGTGTCAAGGAGTCATCTGCTTGGTATGGAGAAGGTGTTCCCCGCGCTGTTCAGTGAGCTCGTGGCCTTGGAGAAGAAGCTACTCACAAACAAGATGATGAAGGCTAATCTCCGGTTCTCGACGGTATCACGTGGTCGATCGAACGGCAGTCGCAGAAGCCAAGTCGCTCAGTCAGCCGAAAGCAAGCCTTCGTGGACATCGAAGGTTTTTGGTACAGGTACAGCGGCGTTTGACCCTGATTCCAAGTTTGTGCTGCTGTGGGAGACGTGGCTATTCCTCGCGATGACAGTGCAGTGGTTAGCCGTGACCGTTCAAATGTGTTTCCGCATGAAGCAAACAAGACACTTCCAAGCCGACGTCATGACTGCCGTCCTCGAGTTTTCGTTCTTCATCGATGTGTACTTGCGCTCGCGCATCGGCTACTACGCGTTTGGCAACAAAATTATGGACCGCCACGTCATTCGATCGTCGTACTTTCGGTCGAAGACTTTCGTGATCGATCTGCTCTCGCTCACGCCACTTTACATCTTCAATTGGTTCCGGTCTCCTGCTAATCGAATCGACGGTCTCAACATCAACAAGATCATTCGAGTCTTCAAGGTGCCCAAGCAACTAAACGCGCTCGAAAATCGGTACCTGAAGCGCACGACCGAATTGCGGTTGTTCAAGCTCTTCTACTACACGTTCCTGCTCGCGCACTTGTTTGGGTGTATGTGGTTTGACTTTGCATCGAATGCATCCCACCTCTTGAACTCGTCTGCAGATCTCGGGACGGAGTTTGGAGACGACGAGTGGCTACCACCAGCGGAGCTCGAAACGGAACACCTGAACCACCAATACTTCGCGTCGATCTTTTGGTCATTTGGCCTCATGTCGGCGTCGAGCACCGGTGAGCTCCCGAAGACGACCAAGGAGTGCATTTTCACCGTTCTGACGATGACCTCAGGGTTTTTCCTGTTTGCATACGTGGTCGGGAACTTCACGGACATCATCGACTTAGCTGAAGGCGACAACCGCGAATTTTTGCAGCATTTGTCGGCGTTCCGCTTGATCAAGGCGCATTTCTCGTTGCCAAAGGCGATCGCCGAGCGAATTAAAACCTACTACTGCTTCAAGCGGTACCACACCATCACACAGGAACGCCACCTCGAGCGCTGTCTGCCTCCATCTCTCCTGACGGACATTCGACTTGTTCACCTGAAGCCCATGATCGACAAAGTGTCCTTCTTGAGTGGCATGGAAGGGTCTGTGACGCGGATGCTGGTGTCGCAATTCAGTCAACTGCTCATTATCCGGGACCAGTTCGTCTGCAAGTTTGGTGATGAAGGATACGATATGTATTTCGTGTTCGCGGGAGTGCTGGATGTGTTGCTGCCGGCCGAGATGGTCACTTCAGAGGAAGAGAGCGATTGGGACGTGGGGCATGACCAAGACAATGACCGATCCAGTGCAAAAGCAGCATCGAGTGCGCAAACGCCGGAAGACCCACAAGAGCAAAAGCTGAAAAAAGTGAACGAGCTCACGTCAGGAAGCTATTTTGGAGAGAATGGACTGTTCACGAAGAGTCTGCGTAACGCGTACGTGCGAGCGTCGACGTCTTCAATCCTGTACAAGCTATCGCGCGAGTCGCTTGAGTTGGTCTTCGATCGGTACCCGCAATGGAAAGAAAAGGTTCTGCGGATCGCGAACTTACAGCAAGAACAACAGCGTCTTGCTCGCTTAACGAGGGAAGAGCAGCACCGTCGCTCGGACGAAGCCAATGGCTCGATGCTGTCACGAATTGATATCATCAATCGTCGCGCAGAGCGAATGGAAGAGGAGTTGCAGCTCGTTCGCATCCGCCGAATGGACAGCACGTTGAAAACGAAAGACACCGAAGAAACCGTTCCACCTGAAGCTGTTCGTGCATGGGATCGATGTATCGCCGATCCATGTCGGATCATCTGGCATGATCTGAAGCATGGTGCACGCGCGCAAAGTAAAACACACCGACAGTGGCTGTGGTTTATGACCATGTGCACGATGTACAAGTCTTTCATCGTCCCGTACCGCATCTCCATCGACACGCTTGATCGCTCCACCGCACCAGCGTTGTTTTTCAAGGCGATCGAAGTCTTCTGCGAAGTGATGTTTGTGGCCGATGTCTGGTTTAGCTGGAACGTGAAGCAGTGTCCCGACTCTATGGAGCTGTACGAGCAAAACCACCAACTCCTGTATCGCAAGGAGCGATTAGCGTGGGATCTTGTCTCAACGATTCCCCTCGATCGACTGCTGTCGGACTTCACCGACAGCTCATGGTTGCATCTGCTGCGCTGCGTCAAAATCCGCAATGTCGTGGGCTACATGAATGAGCTGAATCGCCGCAGCGTATCCGTGGAGCTGAACCGCTTCCGTGGAGTGAGCTTGATTTACGGCCTGTGCATTTACTGGGTCGCTTGTGGGTATTTGTCCATCTCGGAGCAGCAAGGATTCGGAGAGGAGTGGAGCGCTTGGCGGCCGTCGACAACGTTGACGTTATCAGACGAAGCGTACCCGTCGAATGAACAAGTGATGCTGCGCACGTTGCGTGGTCTTTTCTACGGAACGACGGCGTTCATCAAGAAGGGGAAGACGTTCACACCCGATTCGACCGAGCTCTTCATCTTCTCGGTGATGATTTCTTTCACCGGTATGCTTGTCATGTCGTTTATGATCGGTGAGTTCGCGTCGCTGTACATCTCGTACATTTGGAACGAGATCGACTTCCGCAAGAACCACATCGCCGTCGAGTTGTATCTGGACCGGCTGGAGATCAGTAATGAGCTCAAGGAGCGCACGCAGCGGTTCATGGCGTCGCTTTGGTCGGCTCACTCCGGCGTGGACTACGCAGCGATCTTCAGGGAGTTGCCCAGCTCCATCAAAACCAGTGCGGTCATGCACATCGCGAATCGACCTCTTCGTCTCTTCATGAGCTCCACGTTCCGGATGATCGCGAGTGACGACACCAAAGACCTCGAACAATTCACTCAAATGGTTGCACATGAGCTGCATTTCGAAGGGTATCCTCGCGACGAAAGCGTCGTTTCCGAGGGTGGCATCTCGCGAGCCATGTACGTCATCGTACGAGGCCACTTGATCTTGTGCAGCTCGTCCAACAAGTCGATCCCACGCCGCATCCTGCGCAAGGGCGAGTATTTTGGCGAGCGCGGCCTGCTCGGGTGTGCTGTGAGCGATGTGACCGTTCGAACAGTGCGTGCGTGTGATCTGTTGTCGCTGAGATCGGAGAGCCTCCTCAAGATCATTCAAGAGAACTCGTTCTCATCACTGGCGCTCGGGCTCGTCCACCGTACACTCATGTACATGAGCGGAGTGCAGCTCGCAGGCAGCTCGCGTAAGGATATGGAGGACCAGTGGGGCGAAGCGTTGTTGTATGAGCTGCACAAGCTCAAGGTGACAGCTCGTGGGCATCCTTCGTTCTTCTCCGGTTCCACCCGGCTGTCGAGGGAACACATCGACCGACTCGCCAAGAGCCTGACGAGTCCAGCAGATTATGCTCGAGCTTTCCTCCCGTTCATTCAGCTGGTGGCGCCGTTCGATCCGCTTGATTGGAATGCGACCACTCGATTCGCAGCCACTGTCAAGGCCACAGTGCTGGATGCAGGAGCCTCGCCCACGTTAGCGGCGGCAGTGGACGCCTTGCCTGCTTCGTGCAGCGTCGCCTCCATCTCTTATGACTCAGTGACCACGCAGAAGGACGAGATGAAAGCTGTGATAGCGACGAGTGACGGCGTGGCGACCGAGGCACATGGACAGGAGGCGTCCATCGCCCACGCAGTGGTGGAGGCGGCAGTGGAGGCGGCAGTGGAGGCAGCAGTGGAGGCGGTTGTGTCTGCCACTCAGTCAGCGGCTCAGCCCGAAGTCGTGCTCACTGTCGACTGGATCGCAGCGTCGGACGAGGCTCCGACAGCAGCAGCGCCCACGGAGATCCAGGAGCCACACAGCAACAGAGGCAATGATGGCCAACACATCCATGTGAAGTGAGACCAAGACGTCCCTGAGGGTGATTGCGCCTGCGACGTGTGAGAAATGATGATGCTTGACTAGGTGCGTCTACATTCGTAATTTCAGGATACATCACCTCTCTTTCTGTAGTTTCCCGATGCCACCGAAAGCTGCAAGTGGCCAGTTCTTCATCAAGACGAGGCAGCTGATCCGCTGGAACGCACGGCGCAATCGCGTGTGGACGCACTCCACAAACACCAAGCGTCTTGTCCTACAGTACAGCAATGGCGTCCACGGCGGCGTACTTCGACCAGCCGCTGTCATCGCCGCTAGCCGCGATGATGGCCGCGCCCGGCGGCTTCAGCTTCGCGTTTGATGAGCCGCTCGTGTCCGGAGAGACGTCGAGCGAGAGCAGCCACACGTCGTCGCCGCCGCCGGCGTCCGTGGGCTCTCCCGACTCGCCCGACGCCTCGGCGGTGCTACAGATCCACACCACAGATGAAGAAGAGAGCGCGAACACGGGCGGGCGAAGAAGGAAGAACGCCAAGACGCCCAAGGCGCTGGCGCTCAAGCGCGCGCGGCGGTCCGAGATCGAGCGCAAGTCGCGACTGCGGAGACTGGTGCGTGCTTGAATGCCAGACGAGAGGGATCTCAGGATGCTCCTGAGTTGACGGCGTGTTGTGTGGAATAGGATGAGTTGTCTCGCATGCGGGACCAGCTCATGCGGCTCGAGTGGGAGTACAAGCGTCTGATGGACGACGAAGGGCTGAACGAGCTGGTGTTCGACACGGAGCCGGCGCAGAGCGTGCAGATCGTGGCGTCCAAGAGCCACTCGGACAAGAAGCGCATCCACCGGAGGCTCGCGTTCATGACACAGTTGCTGGGCGAGGAACAGAGTCAGCTACGCAAGATGCTACAGGAGCACGAGGTGTTCCAGGAGACAATGCGGTCAGTGTGGCGGTGTGATCTCAGCGAGGACGCCCAGCGGATCAGCGCCGAGGCGAGCTACACGATGCCTTCACCGGAGAGCTCACGGGAATGGGTCCACCCGGCACGGTGCTTCGCGTTCCTACGCGAGACGTACGAGCTGATCTCAACATTCGACGCGAGCCGCGACTTCGAGAGCTCGGGCCATTCGATAATGGGCTGGACGGACAAGCGCCGCGTGGACGACGCCACGGGCCACCTGCAGTACGGCTTCCGCAAGACGTTCCTCGGCCAGAACGCTGAGACGCTGCTCACCAAGTCGTGGGAGGTGCTGCGCGACGCCAGCAAGATGTGGAAGCTGCTCGTGGACCCGAGCGTCACGACAGCGTACACGACGCTGCAGGTTTTCAACGACGACCTCACGCTCATCCGCCGCGACCACACGCACCCGCCACTGCCGTTCACGTTCCTCACCGTGCACGTGCTGTTCCGCCTGCAGACGCCAGAGGGGTACTTGCTGTGCTTCCGCACGATGCCCGTGCCGGAGATCCAGGACGCGCTGCAGCCGCATGAGATCTGGTTCGACATCCTCAACTGGACGCTGTTCAACCACGTGTATGACGCCCAGGGCCGCGTGGCTGGCTGCGAGGTCGTGGTGGGCGGCTCGCTGAGCGACCCGTCGCAGGTCACGTCCAAGTACTGGCTGTTCGAGCTCATCATCTCGGTGCTGCGCTGGGAGTCGGTGTGCGTCGCGCCGCTGTTTCTCATGGACAGCAGTGACGACTCGGCATGATCTCCATCCGGGCAGGCGAGAAAGGCGTCGCGTCATCAGCAGGTTGGGGTGGAGATGTACTAATAATTTATGGTAAACGATTATCTGGGTTGAATCGATTTTGGCCAATGTGGGATGGAAATATACTAATTTATGGTAAACGACTCTCTGGGTGGTATCGATTTCGGCCAATCAGAGAGCAGGGATTTAGACACACGAAAACTCGATGACCCCGTCTAAACCGATACTCGCCCAACAACTCCTCATGGACCCCAGTTCTCCGAAGTCTCAATGAATCCGTGAGTCAGTCAGGACCCCAGTTCTCCAGAGGGTACCACCGAGGGCAGAGGGAATATGGGCACGCAAATGGAGACGCCGTTCTTGGCGATGGAGGGCGCGTGGGACGACGACGACCAGGATTTGATGGAGATGCTGCTGATGGCCACGCCCGAGCTGACGGACTCGTCGTCTACCGCGGCGGACGCGCTCGGAAAGGTCCAGGAACGGCGCCAAGCACGGTCGGCAGCGACGATCGACGCCAAGAACAAGCCCAAGGCCAAGCTCAGTGCGACGGAGAAGAAGGCGCGCCACAGAGAGGTCGTGCGGCGGTCGTACCACCGCACAAAGGTGCGGTTTTGGGGAAATTCGGTGGAGAAATGGCAGAGTTATGGGCGTTTTTCTGATGTGGGATGTCGTGACGATTCGTGACGAATAGGAGGCTACCAAGGTGTTGCAGGACGAAGTGAAGGCGCTCGAGGACAAGTTTCGCTCGCTCACGGCCGCGCGGTCTGAGCCTGCGAAGAGTACAAGTGGTTTTGAGGCCGTCGAGGACGAGGACATGGAGCTGGAGATGATGACGCGGCCCCTCGACTCGGCGTTGAGCCGCGTTAACGCACTGAAAGAGCAGTGCGCGACGCTGGACGCGACGTCGGAGCAGCTGAGGAAGGAGGCTGTGAAGCTGCAGGGCGTGCTGCTGCGCCACCAGGAGTTTGCTCGCGTCGTCCAGGAGGCTTTCGACGACGAGCTCGAAGAGGTGCGTTCTACTTTGAGGAGATATAGACAGTAGGCAGCTCGTACGACAGTGGACTGACGTGTTTCTGTTGGTATTTATCAGAGCAACTCGGAGGAAGAGCATGAAAGCATCGTGTCGTCGGCGCCGTCCAGCCCGTCGACGGCCGCGACGTCGACTGCGATGAGCTCCGAGGACGACTTCTCTCCTGTCAAGGCCACGTTCAAGCGAGCTTTGTACGCGATCGCCAAGCCAACGTACGTCGAAGACTCCTTCCAGCCACCGGCTATCGCCCGAACGGCTCGGAAAGAAGTGGGCTTCTCGCCTCTCACGCCGCTGGACGCCAAGCGGCTGAGCAACCAGACCGTCAACGACATTGTGAGCTTCTCACTGAACGGCCGAGCCGTGTCCACGGGTGCGAGCGTGCTAGGATGGCAAGATCGCCGTGTGATCGACCACACGATCGTGCGGTTCTCTCTCCGCAAGCCGTTTCCCGGCCATAGCTGCTTCGATCTCATGGCCAAGACCTGGCAGTGCTTCTCGGACCCAGGCTGTGCCCATGAAAAATTCCGCGGGCTCATGGAGCTGCGCATCCTCCAGCGTGTGAGCGACGACAACATCATCGCGTTGCGCGACACGCTGAGTATGGACGGTGAAAAGGTCTTCCGCTTCGTGTACATGCTGTTCCGCATGCGCACGTCGCGAGGTTTTGTCATCGGCGTCAAGTCGATCGACGACCCACAGTTCCTCAACCAGAAGCAGAAGCGGCAGCTCACTCGCGACGGCAAGGAAATCCGGTGGGTCGACATGAGTGGGTGGTTCCTCTTCGACCGCCGGGGCTACGTCGAGCCCAACTCGGTGTTTGTGGAGACCGGGTCCGAGGTCGAGTACGGGGGCAGCATGGACTTTGGCGACGCGAGCCAGGCCGTGACACTGGCTATGAACACGCTATCGACCGTGCTCAAGTGGGAGTCGCTCATGGTCGCTCCGTTCTTTGCCCTGCCGTCGTCTAGCGAGTGAGCCCGACGCAGGGTGGGGCATTGGCGTGGATCGTTTTGGTTTGTATAATTTATTTGATTCCGAGAATTTGCATTACGAGGAAAGACACAAACGTGAGTGCGACGCAAATATGAGGAAACACGAAATATTCTGGCGGTAATTTACGCGTAAGCTACACTGACTCGGTTGCAGTCATTGATAGAGTCTGAATCGATCATTCGCCACGATGGCCCATACTGTACCTCAACAAGCGAACGTCTAACAGAGACGATTCGATTTCGTCCACCTCAATGGAGACAGAGTTGCTCGTGAGCTTCACGGCCGACGACTTAGACCGTTTCCTAACCACGGAGGCGTCGGGCGTCGCGGCCACGACCACCACCTCCAAGTCTAACCATGGGTCGGACGAGGAGGTCAGGCGCAGCCGACGCACGGAGATCGAGCGGCTCTCTCGCCGACGGCGCCAGGCAACTCTGCGGACGATGCGCGACGACGTCACGCGGCTGGAGACGCACTTCGCGACGCTCATGGCCGGCCACGCGAAGCACCGGTCCGTCGACGTGTCGTGGGCTTCGCAGGAGCTCCTGGAAGGCTCGGGTCCGTCCGTGGAGCTGCTCAGTCTCGACCAGCTCCGCGAGCGCTTCATTGACGTAACGCTGGCGATCGAGCGCATGGAGCAGCAGCAGAAGGAGCTGCGGCAGATGCTGCGTGCCAAGCAGCTCCTGACGTTCTCGCTGCAGTCGCTGGCGCGCACGTTCGTGGACGACTGGCATGACACGCTGCCACTGCCCGTGGGCGAGACGCTCGAGTACGCGCCGCTCCACTCCGACGAGTACTTCCGTGTCATGCGCGACGCGTACAACGAGATGACGGCGTACGATGTGCAGCTCGCGAGAGATCCCTCGGGCGGCACGTGCATGGGCTGGCACAGTCGCCAGTACATCCCCCACAAGGCCGATGAACAGAACGTGCCAGTGTCGCTCACCAAGAGGTTTCCCGGTCGCAATGCGGAGTCGCTCGCGCGAGATTCGTGGGATCTGTTTTACAGTGAGGCGAGACAGCGGCAGATCCTAGGAGACTGGAGCAACGGGCTCCACTGCCGCGTACTGTACGAGCTGAACGAGGACATGGTCGTGGTGTACCAGACCTTCCAGCGGCGCCACGTCCCGAAGCGGTTCCACTCAGTGATGTTGCTCTTCCGCGTGCAGACAGAGGACGGCTTCGTGGTCGGCACGCGAACCATCCCTACCCCAAGCATCAAAGACGCGCTCAAGGCCCCGGACAAATGGACCGAGGTCTGCACCTGGTGAGTCAAGTCAGACTGTCATTTAGGCTGCGTGGGATCGTTCTGACTGTGCTGGATGTCTTCAGGTTACACGTGCGGCAGCTCAAGTCGCCTGCCGGTAGTGAAAGCGAAGGTGAAGCCACAGACGCCCTGGGCGTGGAGGTGGCGTTCGCGACGGCCCACGCAGCGCCGCTGCCCGTGCTGATCGCCGATCTCACCATGAACTTCTTCACGACGGTGCTGCGGTGGGAAAACGCGGTCGCTACGCCCATGTCGCTCACGTGGAGCTGACAGTACACTATACGATAGAATATAGCACCGCCATGGAAGTTACTTAAATATTTCCACATACAGATACAGCTCTGAGCAAGCCCGACGAAAATGCACAGACTAGTATAGACGCACTCGGTCTCTCGGTCTCAATCTCTCTCTCTCCTTCCCTCACGTCCTCTGATCAGAAGAACGAGCCAGAGCCGAGGAACATGGGCGCCACGAAGGAGCTCTCGGCGCGCACGAGCGTCATGGCGAGTTCCATCATCCAGCGGTTGGCAAAGTCGATGCTCTTGCTCGAAATCAGTCCACTGAACGACACGCGCGTGCCCGTGGCGTGGCCCGTGTCCGGGTCCGTGACAAAGTCCATGTGCGTCCAGTGGAAGTTGTTCATCCAGCCGCCGTCGCCCTCCATCGCGAGCTGCACGCCCGGCGCTGGGATCGTTCGGATACAGTGGAGGAAGCCGTTCTTGGTCTTGAAGCGGAACATGATGTAGATGGTGTGGAAGCGGATGTCGATGCCCGGGTACTGGACGTCCCGCCGGAAGATCGCGATGTCGTCGCTGACCTGCTGCAGCAGCTCGACGTGCATCTTGTTGCTCCAGCCGAGCATGTTGCGGCAGAGCTTCTCGGCCGAGTAGTGCATATCCCAGTACGTCTCGAAGAGCCGGTGGGTGTCACAGTTGCGGAAGGCCTTGGAGAAGCTGAACTGCAGTGTGGACGTGTCGAGGTCGACTCGACGACGGTCCGACCAGCCCATGAACTCGATGCCGCTCGACACAAAGTCCTCGCTGGACGACAGCTCGTGGATCATCTTGAGCGAGTACTTGAGCACGCTGGCGCAGTCGTCGACCGTCCACGCGTCAAAGTGCGCGTGCGAGAGCGAGTTCCAGTACTCGATGTCGATCTCCCAGGCCGACTTCTTGGGCGGCGCGAACCACGACTTGAACAGCTTCTGCGTAAGCTCGTGCTCACGGACGAGCCGCTTGAGCTGCGAGCCTTCGGCCTCCAGAGCCGAAGACTGGCGAGCCAGCTCGGCCGACTTGTGGAGAAACGCGCGTATCCGCGCAGTGTCCGAGTCCACAGCCACGAGTGCAGTGGCGTCGACCGAGTCGTCGGGCATGGACGTGATGGCCGTGTAGTTCTCCACGACGTGCTCTAGAGCCTTGACCTGCTCCTTCATTTGCTTCACGTTGGACTGGGGACACACACACGTCACAGATATCCAGGAGCTCACTTAGTTGAAATCCTAACTTGTCCGGAGATTGGGATCTCCGGATTGGGATCTTCGGATTGGGCTTCCTGAGGGACCGCTTGTATCTATGGAATGGGAGACTTACCTGACGGCGGTGGCGAGACTCGCGCTCACCGGCCGTGCGCTTGACGCGCAGCAGCCGCTGCGCGAGCTCCTTGTCGTCCTTGAGCAGCAGTTGCGTGAGCTCCTTGTCATCGGTGTCGTCGCCGTAGAGGATCAGGTCCAGTTGATCCAGCTCATACTGCGTCAGCGCGGTGTCCACCATGGTGATCTTCGACTCAATCTCGTCGGCTGCTGGATTCTGGACCCTGGACTCTGGACTGCAGACGCGGTCTTGGGAATCCCGAGCTCCTTTCTGGACGGCAAGCGTTTGTTTGTGTCTGCACCAGGTTTACTGGAACATTGTGCCTAAACCTAATCGCTTACGTGCAGAGAGCGTGCAAAACTATTTTGGCCCAATCAAAACTCGATTCTGAAGGCAGTCAACCGGCGGTGCGTGTCCGTTAACACAGGCCTCTGGCAGGTAAACACTATGGTAAATCAGTATACTGACCCTCCCAATCCACTGTACCTCACCACACTTGCCATCGACCGGCCAGCCTGGCAGGGCGAGCTCCAGCATCCACTGGCGAGTATGCTGGCCTTCTCATTGGACAGCAAGCCGCGGAGCGTCAGTCGTCAGCTCGGAGGATTATCCAGGATCAACTGGCCATGCATCAGTCAGCCATCTTCTAGTCTTTAGTGCGGGGGTTAAAACGATTTACACTGTTGCGATTTCTCGTTCTACTCATGTGTAGAGCAGACCAGAGGCTGTCTTCAACCAAACAAAACACCAGTCGTGTCGATTGGATGACTCATGCGAAATGGTTTTCAGTTTGCGGCCTCGACAGCATCGCTTTGGCGTAGCGAGCTTGTCGGCGACGACGAAGGTCAATGACCAAAAACAAATTGTGCGCGTCGCTCCATTTCTCTGACTGAGATCTTCGCATGCTTCTCAGGTCTGGCCATGTGTTGGTTGGTCGGCAGGAACGTATCCTGGTCAGCGGCACCAGCGATCAGACATCCATGTGTGTGGAGCTGGCTGCCCATAGCCTCCACGACCTGCATGCTTGGCGCGCAAATGCCTCGACCTGACGATGCGATCGTGCGTTGTGCAGCCACACGAGACTCCAATGTGGTACATGTACTGAAAGGGAGAGCTTCATCTCGCTGAGTCACTGAGCTTGATGCTGATGGAGACGACGCCTGACAGCAAAGCCATCGCACGCTGACACGGATCGCAACTGGCCCAGCTGAGATTTCAGATTGGACACGTTTCACCAATTTACCAATCTACTCACCATCTCATCCAATAATTGAGGAAGTAAACCCCCGTCATATCCGATATGGCTACACAAGGTCCTGAATGAACGTCACGCAATTCGTTTTCGAATCGTGGCAGGCGTAGCTATTCGTCGCCAGCAGGTCAAGCAAGGTCTCCAAAAAGAACGGCGCGGTCGAATCCGAGCCGCATCGCTTGGCGTTCGCCCCTGCTCCTCCGCCTTCGTCTCTCTGTCAGACCCACGTACCTACGCTCGGCTCCCGCGTCGTCATTCACTAGCTCTTTCACCTCCTCCCACTCAAGCGCCCTTCCACATCGTCACCATGGCCAACGCAGCCCCATCGTCCGCTGGCTCCGCCGCCGCGCCGCAGCCCCCCGCCGTCGTCAACGGCGTGGCGCTGCTCGGCCCGCCGGTGCAGCTCAACAGACTCGACTTCGCGTTCGCCAAGGTCTCTGTCGGCGGCTACCTGGTGAACCAGCTCCAGCACGACGCCCACGGCGGCGCAGCGGCTGCCGTGGACGACCGCGTGCTCCGTAGCGTGGACCTCACGCTGCAGCCAGGCCAGCGCGTGCTCATCGTGGGCGGCAACGGCGCTGGTAAGAGCACGCTGCTGGGCGTGATCGCAGGCAAGCACTTGACACGCGACGACACGTCGTTCGTGTTCGGCCGCGACTCGTTCCGTGACACGCAGCTCAACGCGCTGCGAACGTTTGTCAGCGCCGACTGGGGCCACCGCGCCGTGGCGTTTGCGTCCCACGCCATGGCGTACTCGGCCGACATCGCGATCGAGGAGATGATGGTCAAGCTGCAGGCCGAGTTCCCGGAGCGTCGCGACCACCTGCTGCGTGTGCTGCGCATCGACCCGCAGTGGCGTCTCCACCGCCTCTCGGACGGCCAGCGTCGCCGCGTGCAGCTCTTCCTCGCGCTCATCCGTCCGTCGCAGCTCATCGTACTGGACGAAGTGCTGGGTATGCTCGACATCATCTCGCGTGAAAATGTGCTGCAGTTCCTGAAGGATGAGACCGTGACTCGTGGAGCGACTGTGCTGCTGGCAACGCACATCTTCGACGGCACGGACGTCTGGGCCTCGCACGTCGTGTACGTTAAGCGTGGCACGATCGGCTTCTACGGCTCCATGGAGGCCGCCACGACCCAGGCGGACGGCAGCCGCATCCCGATGTACCGCACGGTCGAGAACTGGCTGCGCGAGGAGCTCGCGGAGGACGACAAGATCGAGCGCGAGGCTGGTCTGGCGGCTGCTGGTGAGTTTGATCTGTCCAATGCGCAGAACCGCGCGGGCGGCTACGCGTCTGGTCGTCTCGGCGGCATCGAGATCGACAAGCTCTAGGAGGTGACGCAGTGAATATGACGACTTGACAATAGAACTCTTTGTTATCGATCAATTCTCCAACGAGGACGAAGTCCATGGTCCGCAAGGCTCGTAACTTAGTCCTGCCCCAAGTCCGTTGTACCAAGGAGCCACGCACCTGTGGCCGAAGAACTTCACATGGCGTTGTCGCTTGGCCGTGACTTTCAGAATGCACTTGGACGGATTTGAGGCGATGGCTCCATGCGTTGTTGGAGTGTTGTCCATCAGCTGTGCAGTAAGTTAAATCTAACACGAGGCTGGTCTCAGCGAGCCGCTGGCAATCTCGGTGGCACCGACATCGACAAGCTGAAGGACTCCTGAACGACTGGATTGTATCCATATCACCTGTGAGAGGGTCCACAATGACGAGAAGTGAGCTCATGCAGTTATATTATTCTCCTTCAGCACTCCGTGCGACTACTCTGCCATCATGCCTCGCGCCACGCCCTTCTCTTCAGCCTGCTGGCTGGCAAACTGGTTGAAGATCTGCTCGAGCGTCGTCTGCGAGACGCTGTACTCGCGGATAAACATGCTGCTCTTGACTCGCTCGATGCGCTCGAAGACCTTGGACAGCTTGAGTTGCTCGTTTGAGCCACGCAGTTTGAAGCGGCAGAAGTCGTTCTGGCGCTCCATCACCACCACGTTCTTGTCGCCGAACGACTTGAGCAAGAAGTCGTTCAGCGCGTCGAAGCGAGTTTCCTCCAGCAGCCACGAACACAACGCAGGCGCACGCACGAAGCCGTCACGCTCCATCGCAGCAGCCAGACTGTAGCCTGTCGGGTGCGAGGCCTTGACACATTGTGCGAGATCGACGTCGCCGTACGCACGGCACTTGTCTTCCAACTCCAGCGGCGTCACGAACATGGCGTGGTCGCCGTTCGCACCACCGACACCGAACACGCGGTTCATCACATCCTCCACTTGTTCACCCGACGGCGCTTCCATCTTGACGTCGAACACGAGACCGTCGCCGAAGCGGTTCTTCAGGTGCTGCACGCTGCCCAGACAGCGCAGGCGACCGCCGACCATGATGCCGACACGCGAACACAACGCCTCCGACTCCTCCATGCTGTGCGTCGTCAACACGATCGTCGCCGACTTGCTGCGCGTGGAGATACCGGCGATGACGTCCCACATGAAGCGACGCGACACAGGATCCATGCCCGTCGACGGCTCGTCCAGGAAGATGATCTGCGGGTTGCCGATC
>JAADVL010000332.1:0-31721 GCA_023334995.1 Pythium sukuiense
CCCATGCCTGACCTCACCGAAAACGCTGTGGTGATCTTCATCGGTTCTGAAACTGGGACTCTCGATTGCGATACAGTACAGTACGGATCTTCTCATTGAAGCGCCATCAGTAGCAACGGCCATGTGCATGATTGCTTCTCCACCATAAGCTTGATGCACTCGGCTGCTATGGGCTTTCGTGGTATCCATGCCTTTCGTGACAGCAGGGCGGATGTTTGACAGGCTGGGCTGATAGTGTCCAAGATCAGCGTTAGCAAAGCTCGTGACCACCAAGCAAGGGTGGCCCTTCAGCACACCAGCGACCACAGCACACACTCATTCGAAGATCTCCCCACACGTTGTGGCTCTCGTCAACGGTGACCACGGCTTCAACATGCAAGGATTGCTGGTCATACATCGCCGACTGTGAGCCACATTCATGGACGCAGACAAGCTGACGTGCCGGATCTTCGTGAAAGCGTGGCGAGGAACAACATCATCGCACTGACCTATAGAGATAAAGTATTATATGAGAGTATGTCCATCACCGGCGGCGCGATTCCCTCGCTTCGATACGCCCAGCTGAGCAGTCGAACCTCCGTACTGTATTGGAGCCTCTGTAGTGACGAGCTCTAGTGGTAAGCTGGTCATTTGGACGATTTTCAGGAACGGCAACTGATTCGACACCGCATTCGGAGCGAGGAGGACAAGCTCACGGCCAGCGAGAGTGAGGGCATCAAGACGTTGGTGCATTGTGACGGAGCGCCAAGTAACGAAGAAGACGCGTTGTTTACTGGGCGATGAGGCAAGTACAGCAAGTGCTGACAGAGCAGACGCAAACTTCGTGGGTACTGTATTAGCATCAATACTACAGTACTACAGTAGAATTGGCCAATTGACGTGCAGCCTTCGAGATCAAGCAAAGCAAATCAGTCAATATCAGCCAATCAGCGCCTCGCTTCGCTGGATGTGTACCTAAAAAATCAGCTTTCGCCCTTAGGTCTGGTGGTCTGACCCGATGGAAGTCGCGACGCAGCGCGATGGCCGCGTATGGCGCGTCGATGTGAACGCCTGCAATCGGCTGGTGCGTCCTCTCTGACGGAAGATGTGTGTGTCTCTCTCTCTGTAGTACGAAATGATGGAGTTTGTGCTTCTCTTTAGGGAGAGACGGCGCTCCACAAGGCGTGTGCGATGGGTCGCTTGGACATGATCCAGCGTCTTCTCAAACGTGGCGCCGACGTCAACGCGCAAACCAAGGTAGGACGCCAAGGGATACTACTACTGGGGCAACAGTGACTGACACTTCCTCAATAGGAAGGATACATGCCTCTCCACTTGGCGTCGAAGGTGGAGGTCGTGAAGCTGTTAGTGGCGGCTGAAGGCATCGATTTGAATGCGGAGGATAGTGTACGTCCGTCGCGGCACCGTTGGAGAGAATCTTATTGATTGATTATCTGCCTTGTTGTAGTACGGCGAGCCCCCTCTACGCTCTGCATGCATATACGGCCGTGCCGAGATCGCTAGCGCTCTGTTGGACGCCAACGCTAGTCTTATATTCAAGGACAAGGTGCGTGGACGGATTACAACTCACCTCGATGGCCGGAAATTGGATTCATCTCCCTGTGTCCACACTTGTGATGGCTAGGAGACGGCGATGCATGCTGCGCTCTTTGGACTATTCCGGAGTTCGACGCACCGAATGACGAACGCCCTGAGGTTGCTCCGAGTACTCGTTCAGCACGGTGCTGAGTGGGACGCAAAGTGTGACG
Organism: Pythium sukuiense; assembly: GCA_023334995.1. NCBI lineage: Eukaryota > Oomycota > Peronosporomycetes > Pythiales > Pythiaceae > Pythium > Pythium sukuiense. Next base: position 1,749 of record JAADVL010000332.1, read on the forward strand.
CCATCACCGCTGGTCAAGATCCAACAATTGAGAAAGCAGCTCGGTCACTCCACTCCAGCAAGGAAGCGTGGTGGGGTAAAGTCGGCCCTGCCGTCGGTTTTGCCGTCCGAATGTGGATCGAAGAGCATCATGACAATCTCCCTTTCGTGCTGATTCCGGAGGAAGAAATCGAGAGAGGCTTGGCGTCCGTACGAACTTTTGCCCTGGAGCTCAAAGGATCCAAGAACGTCATCTGCCGTCGAAAGATCTGTCTCGTTGGTCCGAGCGAGTGGGGTAAGACGAGTCTTGTTAAATCCATCGTAAGCAACAGTCCCCAGCGTGAACTCAGCAGCATTCGCACCATCGGCATTGACCATTTCACGTTGGCATTCGAAGAGCCACCTCAAGACACGAGTCTACACCAGCGGAACCACGAGATCACGTTCTCTGACTTTGCTGGCCAGGACGCTTATCAAGTGATGCATTCGCTGTTTTTCACGAGACGAACGCTCTTCTTGATCTGCGTCGATGTCGAATCGTACAGTGTTGCGCTTCTCAAAGCAGAGATGCTGACGCCATCCGACGACAAGATGGAAGAGTGGATGAATGAGTTCGTGGACCGAAACATCGTGCGCTGGGTGCGGATCATCTTCGCCCGTCAACCTGAAGCTGAGTTTGCATTTGTCTGCACCAAAGAAGACACCATCTCCAGTGGACCATGCGTGGACAAGCAGGAGGTCTTGAATCACGTGAAGAAGATGCTCGGGCGTGTGATGGTGATCATTGAAGACATGAAGAAACGGTTCAATCTCGGGACCTGTGGTGACAAGAACGCTGCTGTCTCCGAAGAATCCCTCATATCCAACTTGTGGGATCCACGAATCATCCAGAAGCGCTCCGAGCACAACTCTAAGCTCATGTTCGCCGACTGCACAAAGCTGACGACGGTGACGCAGATCAGGCGAGATATCGAAGCGCTCCTCGTCAAGAATGGACAGAAGTTTGCAATGCCAGATTTGTACACTTCGGTGCTGAACCGTCTGAAAGAGATGAAGGATGAAGCGACATTTGAAGACCTAGCTCATTCCGTTGAGAAGGAGATCCATCTACGTATCAAGGAGACATTTGTCGATGCTGCGACGCTTGAAGAATTGCTTGTCAAGGATCTGAAGATCAAGGTCCCTGACGATGAGCCAGACAATGTCAAGACGATCTTGAAGAGTCTGTGCGACCGCGGTGACATTTTGTGGTATGATGATGAGAAAGACGAGAAGCTCCGGACCACCGTGATAATCGACCCGCATCTGCTGATCGATTTCCTCAAACCAGTCTTCAACCACAAAGCAACCTCCGAGAAGATCGCCCATGACGACCTCGTCGGCTTGCCGTACTGGAACTCCTTGAAGGACCACGAGATGCTGCTGATGATGAAGCGTCTACTCCAGCTATTCGACTTGTGGTATCCAGCCTCTGAGGAGATGGAATTTGGATCCGACCTCATCGTACCGGCGTACTGGAAAACGAAACCCCACGCTGTATGGGAGTTTGGTGGGGAAGGTCTTCGTCTCAGCATGGTTGGGATCGACAAAGAGATTGTCGCGCTGCGAGTTCATTGGGAATTTCGGTTCTTCAACTATCTGCCGGATGCGCTCTTCGATCAACTAGTCGTCCGAAGCTACTCAGCAGGGTATCCCCGAGCCGTCGGGCCCGACTGGATTCTGTATCGAGACGAAGAAGAGTCGGCTTGCCGTGTCGTTCTGAGTCGTGATCCGAAATCGCACCAGCGCTCGTTGCATCTCGAAGCCGTCCTAGCGACACAGGCGAGTGATGGTGGGCAGGAATATCTGTGGGAGATTTTCCACTGGATGTGTGCAGCACTCGCGCATGTGCTGACCAAGCACCCAGGACTTTTGGTCACGGGCTCAGCCCACTGTGCCGTTGGCACTGAGAGACAAGACAAGTCGAGCCTTCTCAGCTTTCTCAACAAACCAAACCATTCGGGTCGGACGCTGATGGGGATGCCACCAGCCGCGATTCAGTTGAGTTGCCTCCAGCTTTTTGTCGACAAGTTACAGTAACAACCCCACAAAGCGAGGCATGTAGTACCTGTACCGGTCCAGCATTAATCTCATCGTGTGGTCACTGGGGGGGCATATCCTCTCCGTCACTCGACGTCAACTAGAAGTGTAGAGAGAGGGTCAGATACGACCAGTCTGGATCCATGTTGGGTCTTTCTGGCTATTCGCAAAACCGGGTATATGCTAATGAAATTTTGTCAAATCATTTTGAGCCTCTGGGTGGAAAGCTTCCACAGCCCAGCGTTGTGACGGCTGTGAGGAGGACTGGTCTCCCTGGGCGCCTTCATCCGAGCCACCAGCAGCTCCGCGGAGAGACGAGAAGTGAAGAGCTTGGGAAGTATGCGCCCCGCGCGATCGCGTGAGTCCGTGGCGTTTGCCAGGGTGGCTTCGCCCGCAGAAAAAGAGAAGCGGATGCTGGAAATCTGGGCGTCGGCACGAGTTGCAGAAGCCAATCCACATACGAATTGGCGCTTGCACGACGGACCAGGGGCCGAATGGTCGTTGGATGCGTGGGCACAAGCTCCGGATACAAAGAGCGTCGGTTATTTCGAGGACGACATGGTACTGTATCCTGCAAGTCTGTGGGGCAAGGTTTGATGGCGGATGAGGACGGCTGAGCTTCGTGACCTGGTCTCCTGCTAGATGGTTACCGCCCTGTACGAGGCGTGCTATAACTCGGGGAACAAATCCATCGTTGAGCTTCTCATCCTAGCTGGCGTGGACGTAGATCGGCCTGATGAGGTGAGTTGTCACGAAGAAATGAACGGCGTCACTCGAAGAACTAACAACAGCGGTCTCGTGTGTCGCGTCTAGGACGGCAACACAGCGTTGATACTGGCAGTGAGCAAGTGCCACACAGACATCGTCGACTTGCTGCTCGACTTGGAAACCAAAGAGGACGTGGAATACCTGACCGAAGCAACAGAAGCGCAACCACCCGAAATCTTTGTCACACCACAACATGTTGCGACATCCGAGTCCGATCGACAGCTACTGAGAGCCTGTGGGGAAGGCGATATCGCGCGAGTGCGGACCTTGTTGGCGAGGGGTGAGGCGAACGTGAATGCTTGGAAGGAAGGCGATGACATGGTGCGTGTGACAGAGGTCCCATAGTTGATGGCGTGGATTCGCTCACAGCTTGTGAAATCCCTTTGCTCAGATGCATACGCCACTGCACGTGGCATGCTTTGCGGGCCAGACAGAAATTGCCAGGTTGCTTGTGGAAGCTGGCGCGGACATTAAGCGGGAAGACAAGGTGTGTGGGATGCGTGGCACAAATGGATTCGTCAACTGTGATGTTGCTGATGCTCCGTCGTAATCTGATGCACTTGTAGGATGGTAACACGCCGTTGTTAATCGCATCTTGCCACGGCTACGCCGATATACTCGAGATGCTGATCGACAAGCGGGCTCCCGTCAATGTGAAGAGCAAGGTCAGTGTGCCCAATGTCTGTGGTGGGGATTAGTGTACTCATAAGTCTTGTGTGTTTGTGTGTTTGTGCTGGTCTACTTTAGGATGGAACCTCACCACTCTATGAGGCGACTTTCCGAGGTCACGTCGAAGTCGTAAGGGTTCTTGTCAAGAGGGGCGTGGACGTTGATCAGCGAGATTCTGTACGCCAATTTTTGTCTGCAACCATCGGCGAACTATTGAGGACCCTTGCGTTCTAGGATGGAAAGGTCGCCTTGCATCTGGCACGGAACGCAGCAGTCGCTCTTTGCCTCTTGACGACGCAGAAAATCTCCGCTCAAACCATGGACAAGGTTCATGCCAATCCAATCTGTGGCATTCAAATGGGTATCACCACTGGCTGACGATTTCGGTGAATGTTTGGTGCAGGCTCACGTGACTCCTCTTCACACTGCCTCGGCCAGATTTTATCACGATGTGGCCAACGTGCTGTGTGAGTCAGGGGCGAGTCCTTTGGCAGAAGACAATGTGAGTAGCCTTCACTCCAGTCTTTCGGGATCAACTAATTATTTATGCTGTCACTTTCAGAATGGCAATAGGCCACTACACTCAGTTCTCGTAGCGATGCGCCCAATTCGATGCTACGCCTCAACTCTCAAGACTCTTCAAGTGCTCCTCCAACACGGTGCCGAGTGGGACAACAGATGCGACAAGATCGTGAACGAAGAGGCTCTCGATGGAGCCACCGAACATGCTCGACAAAGGTGGAAACAGACTTTGATGCCTGCCATACGCTTCGCAGTCGAAGTGTGGATCGAGGAGCTTCAAACTGAAGCCCCACTCACGCAACTACCAGTCGAAGAAATCTGGAGAGGTGTGACGGCGGTAGAAACCTTCATTGGCGAGCTCAGGAAATCAACGGATATTATCTATCGACACAACATCTGTGTGGTGGGGTCTGACGCATCAGGGAAGACCAGTCTCGTTCGATCCCTCGTCGACGGTTCATCGCGTCTTGTGGATATGAACGATGACACCGTCGGCCTCGACATCTACAAGCTATCATTTGAAGAGCCTGCTGCAGGAGCACGATTGCAGCGAGCTCACGAAGTTACACTTTCCGACTTTTCGGGTGACGCCGTGTATCAAAGCTTACACGCGCTGTTTTTCACAAGACGGACACGATTCCTCGTCTGCATCGACCTCAAAGGATACGGTGCTGAACATGCTGAATCACAGAAGTTGGCACGCGATGATGCAGAGCTGCAGCACCTGATGAACGAGTACGTCGACAACAACATTTTACGGTTGGTTCGGAACATCTTTGAGCACGTGCCCGAAGCCGAGTTTCTCTTCATCGGTACCAAAGTGGACGCAGTATCACACCCAGAGGTGGACAGGGACAAAGTGGTGCAACATGTCAAGATGATGCTCGAACGCGTGATGGTGATCGTTGAAGATATGAAGCGAAGATACCGACAAGATCAGGGACAGGATCCACCGGAAGCAGCATCTTCATTCGTGGACCACTTGAGGGACCCACGGTTTGACAGTCGCTCCAAGCCAGACGTGTCACTCCTATTGTCAAGCGTGGCGTCGAATGTGTCAGTCGAACTGATTCGACACCAGATTCAAGATCGCATTGTAAGTGATAGTGGGACCCATGCGATGCCAATGAAGTACCATCAGGTACTGCAAGCAATAGCCGAGATCAAGGCTGCTGCGAAACATGCCCCCATTCATATCCAGATCAAGGCCACCATCATCGACGTTGGAGAGTTAATTCAAGCCCTCAGGTCAAAAGTCCCTGATCTAGAGCAAGGGATTGCGATGGAGATCTTAAGGCACCTCCGAGATGCGGGAGACATCATGTGGTACGACGATGAAGAGAACGAGAAACTGCGTACGACCGTGATGCTCGACCCTGTACTGGTGGTCGCCCTCCTTCGGCAAGTGATGAAGAAGAAGCATTCCACGGGGTTCATCTCGCACGCGTTTTTGTGCGAGTTGCCATACTGGGAGGAACTGAACGTGGACAAGACTGCGATGCTGCTAATGAAGCGTGTGCTACACCAGCTCCATTTGGTGTATCCAGCGGAGGGTGAGATGGCATGGGACTCGGATCTCATCGTACCAGCCTTCTGGAAGACGAAGCGCAACGCGATCTCGTTGTTTTCAGACGAAAAGCTGAGCCTAAACCTGCGCGGAGACGATCGCGTCGTCGAATCCGTCACGCGTCGAGTGCACTGGGAGCTCCGCTTCGCCCACTTCCTTCCTGACACGCTGTTCGATCATATCGTCGTCGCCAGCTACTCCCCGCTTCGGCCTCTTGATGTTGGGCCTGACTGGATGACATATCGCGACCGCGAGATAGCTGCATGTCGACTCGTCGTGAATCGCCACCGGTCGACACATGAAAAATCGCTGCACCTGGAAGCCATAGTCACGGACGTTGACGAGAACCACGATGTGTGGGAGATCTTCAAACGACTGTGTGTTGCGATCGCTGTCGCGTTGAAGGAATACCCCGGCTTGGTGGTCAAGAGCTTTGCTCACACTGATCTTGAACTCCATGAGCTAAGTCTGTCGAGTATTCATGATGCGATCACGAAAGGCAGGAGGATGCCAGACAAGCCGTGGATGCCACCAAGACATATAGCAGACGAGTGCATCAAGCTTTTGGTGAAGAAGTAATCCTGTAGTACAAGGACGTCGCCGAGCCGTGTATGTTTGCTCAACAAAGCTGAGTGATACGCAGTGCCCGCGGTTGATCACCGAATTAATTGGATCAACAGCAGCGGGTCGAGGATTATCCTGACATCGTCTTCATCACACCACAGGATATCGACTCAGTCGCTAGGGCTTCATGAAGTGCTCTTCGCCACGTTCTCACGAAGATCTGGCACCTCTCCTTGATCGGTTACTGCTCATGACGAAAGAGTTCCTCGATCAGGGACGGCTGTTCAAATTCGGTCGCCGAACAGGAACAATCAGAGCAAGGCTTTATGAGGTCCCTTCTCTCTCCGGCAACCAAAGCAGGTCAGCACCATGTAGACTGCAACCGCGATGGCTCGATCACTCGATTTCTTGGCATTCACTTTGGCATCAGCTCTTAGCAGAACACCAGCGATGTGTTCATTGATGTAGTCTGACGCCATATGGAGTGGCGACCGGTAGTCTTCGCCCAGCTGATCGCAATACCACCACCAGCTCCTCAACCATTTTGGTTAGAAATGACGAGCGTACGTCTTGGCCAACGTTAATTTAGATTTGCACCCTTGGTTCTTAACAGAGTTGCCACCCGAGCACCAGTGCATGATAGAGCGTGGTCAAGCCGTCGTGGTATGATGCACAAGACCAAAGTCAGTGATCCTATCCATGGTGACAGACACACTCATACCGAAACAGCACCTTGTCGATGGCATCCACGTCGGCATTAGTTCATCAATGGAATGTCGGAGATGTCGGACCATCCTACCTGGCTTGCTCAGCTTGCGGCTTTGAGCGCCATGCCGTTCTGAGTGAAGACCCACAAAACACGTCACGACTCGCAAGCCAAAGCCACGTACGAGACCGTGGGCGGAGATTTTCGACACCTTACGCTCGTCGCTAGATTAGGAGACGCCGCGCGGCGTGGGCCTCTCTCTCTCTCTCTCTCCGTACGCGTCGAGCAGCAGTTTGTGCTGGAAGCTCACTGCGTCGCTGGAGACTTGCTCTGTCGACCAAGTATCGATATTTCTCCTTTATGCATTAGCAGAGGTTTCTAAAAACTATTTTATGATGAAATGGTCAGCCCATTGACCGTTTTGATAAGATACTAGAGGTAATGATCCAGAAGTTCTGGCAGAACGCCCATCCGCGAAGCTCCACGATGGCAGCTCATTCGCCTCGAACGTCTTCGTTCGAGCCCCTCGATTGACATGTTATAGTGGTAACCTGGCCATGCGGGCGATTTCCAGAGCCGACAACGCCACCCCGACGCCCAAGGGCTCCGATGTGACAATACACAATGGAGATTCCCGGCCTCAGCAGTCGCTTGTGACCACACGCACAGCCACACAGTCGCAGCGCTTCGTGGCAGGTGCGACGTTCTTCCACTACGACGCTTTCGGATCCCTCCGCACCCATCCAGTTCTTCAGCTCGAGCCACGTCGGATTCGAGGTCCACGCCGTGCTCAGTGGTTTCGTGTTCCATTGTTTTTTGACAATCGGGTTCGGCAGTTTACCTCAAGGCGACGCGCGAGCAGTAGATCGACTCGTCCAATTATCTTTTGCTGTAGCCGAGGCTCTGGCGGTGTTTGTCGGTTTGTTTTCCGATGCATTCCCAGTGCTCGGCTATTGGCAGAAGGGCTCCATGGTCCTCGGCTGGGCAATCAGCTGCATCATGTTCATCGCCACCCACTCACATTGTGGACGAGTTTAGCAAGGTGCCTACGGTGACAAGCTGTATGGCTCGGTGGTCAAACGCCGGTTCGACAGCACCGGATTCCACGTGCGAGACTCACAGGCAGACACGTACATCGTCGTGAACTTGTTACCCGACGGTAGCAGTTCTCAGCGGATTCACACTTGGCGACGTCTTTCCAAAGCTGTTTGGTTTCAAGGTGTCGAAAACCAACCAAAACACTTCAGCCACGCGACTGCAGATCATCTAGGAGTTTGAGATCGTCACAGCTCTCAACGTCGTGTCGTATTTCACAATCTAGCTCGCACCGCACCAGAAACTTGATGCCCAGCAAATGCGGGCGTTTGGCTGCTACAACCGGTTCGCGAGGTGGACGCTGCTGCTGCTGCTATTTGTCGAATCCGGATACTGCTGAGCGCCAACCTGGCTGTGAACCTCGTGGCAGTTTTGTCCCAATAGCCTGCAGTCAAGAGGTGAGATGCTCCTGGAAGACACGGTGGTCTGCAATCAGATCTGTGCGGCCGTTGAAGATCGCAGCCACTAAATGATTGACTGACCGTCGGCGATTGTCATCGTCTGCTTTGGAGTCATGGAGCTGCACAAGGCTGACCGCTCGCTTCTGCGTCAGCTACTGTAGCGCTAGAACCAATGAGACAAATCGTCAGTCAGTTCCAATGGAGTGGTGTCTATCAACATTATGGACGGCTGCACGCGAAGAAAGGATGCTTGTCCTGATTGATGTGCATCATCCGAACACCTTCAATGAATGTTTCATGCTACAGTTCCCTCACCCTCACTTTTTTACATTGTCTTCAAAATGGCTACTCTCGTATAACGAATGTCTTCGAAGGATAAATGTCGACGCTAATTTACTTTAGAACCGAATTACCTTTCACTATGAATATCATCGGGGATATCCAAAAGCGGGGGATGATTACATAGCATTATGGACGGCTGTCTTCGAAGAAACGCATGCTTGTGTCGATTACCCTGCGTCCGTACGTGGTGCAGCCAGCAGCACGACAAAGGAGCCCCACATCGTGGCAGCTCGCCACTCCCACTCATTCTGCAATCTCCGTCAAGACCACCACGACTAAGGACCGCTCTATCATCCATGTGGGTGAAACGACTGAGCATCGCCGCCGTCCTTGTGGCGCAGCTACTGGTCGCCCCGTCGACCGCGGCCACCGTGCCGGGTATGGCTGCTGGTACAACTGGAGGCGGCAGTGCGACACCAGTGTACCCGACGACGAACGCTGAGCTCAAGACGTACCTCAGCGACGCGCAGCCTCGTGTGATCGTGCTCAGGAAGACATTCGACTTCCGCAACACCGAAGGCAAGAAGACCGAGTCAGGCTGCCAGCCCAAGTCATACCTGGAGTGTGCGGCCAAGAAGAACGGCTATACCGGCCAACTCCAGATCGTCGGCCCGGGAACTGGAGGCTGTGACGGCAACATGGCGACTGTCACGTACGACCTCGCAGCCAAGACCCCGCTCAGGATCAAGAGTGACAAGACGCTGCGTGGCGAGGGCATGAAGGGAGTGATCATGGGCAAGGGTCTCCACTTCGACGGCAACAACATCATTGTCCAGAACATCCACGTCACCGACCTTAACCCGCACATCATTTGGGGCGGCGACGCGCTCTACTTCCCTGGTATCAGCTCCGCGGTGCCATCGGAAAAGATCTGGGTCGACCACGTCAAGGTGTCGTTGGTGGCCCGTCAAATGGTTGTCATCGCGTACGGTGGTGTCAAGAGCCTGACGATCAGCAACACGCAGTTTGACGGCCGCACGCCGTACTCGTCTTCGTGTGACGGTCGCCACTACTGGGGCTTCATTACCGACGGTAAAGAGACCAAGATGACGCTGGTGAACAGCTATATCCACAGACACTCGGGTCGGGGACCAAAGATCGGCGGTGGCCCAGCCACGGACACCGTGCTGGTCCACGCCGTGAACAACTTCTTTGCCGACAACTCGGGCCACTCGTTCGACGTTGGCGCGACAGGCCATGTGCTCATCGAAGGCAACTACTTTGAGGACACGACTCTCCCTATCACGACCACCTCGAAAGGTTCAGTGTTCGTCCCGACGAGCAGCAACGCCAACTCCTGCCAGGCGACGCTCGGACGCAAGTGTGTGGCGAACACGTTGGTTCGAAGCGGCGCTTTGGCTAGCGTCAAGGAGTCCACGGTGTTGGCGTCAGTGAAGCCGGTGGCGTCGTTGTTCGCGGCCCAGGCGCCCACAAGACGAGGCGTCGTGACTACGAACTTCGGTGTTGGGCAGTTGTCAACTACTGCGGCGAGATCGTTGGACAACGCGGACGAAGACGCGCCGACGAATGCGACGGTGAATGCGGTTGGTGGCGCGAGCTGTGCGAGATCGCTTCGAGACTAATATACTAGTAAGTTGGCTCCGTTCGGCTCGAAAATTCGACACGAACGCCGACACAGTCGATGGCGCGCTCTTCAGTAACTGGTAAATAATAATCTAAGTTCAAAATACTAGTAATGTTGAGCGTGAGAATATCCACCACCGTGGCAGTCTACAAGCGGCGCTACTGGCGCTTTAGAGGCGTGAAAAATTCTCATTGAGAATGGCTCTAACGATCTCAGACGGCATCACAAGCTATCATACCCCCTCGTCTTGGCCGCCGCGTCTCTCGCCGGAATCGCCACGTTTGCAATTCCAGTCGTCTCGTCCTGCTTGGACCAAGAATTTGGAGGAGAACTTGAGTCCAGAAGCCAAGTCAAGCACACCAACATGTCCATTGGGCAACAGATCCAGCCCTTCTGGAAGTTCCGCCCTGCCACCAGAACGCCGTCTACAGATGCAAAAGAGAGTACTCTAAGCTGCGTTTGTGACCCTGACGAGAGCATCCGTCCACCGCCGCGTTACCTTGGTCTCTGGGCGATCGTAAAAGTGTATGCTAGCGTGACGACATCGTGAGCACGAGGGCTCAGCAGCGAAATGGAAGAGCTTGGCCCCGAGCTCTTCCATGAAGACCCCAACATAGCATAGCCTATGTTACATAGGTGCTGGATATTTGTACCCATGTTCAGAGATACCTCTATAATCGCATAACCGAATATAATGAGTCTTCATAAATGTTGAAATATTGCTCATTTTTACTCTATAAATGCATGTGAGGTAAATCGACTGCAGTGGATTTCTGCCCGAATAAACCTACCCCTCGACTGCCCGAGAAAGTGCAGCGCGAAGAGGTCTTTGACACTCGACGACCAGTTTGCGCCTTGGCTACTGTACTTGGCGCTCGCTCTCGTGAGTGATATCCTCCCTCCCCACGGCCACCAACACCATGGTGATCGACCTACTCGAGAGCTTCAAGGCGTCCGAGGGCTTCCGCTCGTCTGAGGACTACACGCACCCGGCCGTCTCCCACGTGACAGCGAGTGCGTACGGTTCCCAGGACGATGAGCCGCCCAAGAGCGAGTTCGAGTCCATGGAGATCATCGCGTTTGGCGGCACGCGCGCGACGCCGCAGCTCCACCGCTTCGTGGCTGGCTCAACGTTTTTCAACTACGACGCGTGCGGAAGCTTGCGTCCCGACAAGCAGCCGATCGATTTATTCAGCTCGCAGAACCTGGGGCTCGCGATCCACATCACGCTCGTGGGCTTTGTGTTCCACTTCTTCTCGTACGGCTTTGGGCGACTGCTGGCCGAGTATCTCAAGGCCAACGACGAGCAACAAGTCCACGCAGCCAACTACGTGCTAATATGGCCCCAAGAGCTCGTGATTTCTATTGGGCTGCTATCCGATTCAATTCCGATATTTGGCTACCGACGCAAGAGCTACATGGTGTTCGGGTGGGTGCTGAGCTTCGTGATGTACGCTGCCATCTTCGTGATCGACATGTTCGGAAACAGTGGCGACAAGCTCTTCGAGTCAACAGCCAAGGACGGGTACGACAGCACTGGTGCCGCCTCTGGCAAGGACGTGAGCCACTTCGCGGCTGCGTACTTAGCGACCAGTCTGATTGCTGCCATTGGGATCCAGTTTTCATGGATCGGTGCAGTGATCGCTAGCGTGGAGCTTGCCCAGCGGGAGAGTATCCACCCGCGAGGCAAGCTTCAAGGCTCTCTACTCGCGCTATACTACTTCGGAGGATTCGTTGCCAAGATCCTGACTTCATTGATCATCTCTGAAGGTGTTAGCGAAGACCACTGGACCTCTACTGTCTCCATGGGTGAAGCCGTGAGTTTGCTAGCAGGGGTCTCCGTGTTCGCGATCCCGTTCGTGCTGTTCTGCTTCGAAGAAGAGAAAATTCCGGTGAGAACGAGCTCCAGTGAACCGGAACTCACCGTCGGCGAGCGCATCTCCCACTTCTGGAAATTTTGCCACTACAACATCGTGTATCGGATCCTCTTCTTCATCGGTCTTCAGTTGTTCATGCTCGGCATGTTCAACCAAAACGTGCGGGACTCGGTGGAGAAATGGTCGGGCATCTCACGAAAAGACTCGCTGCTCATCGAGGTCGGACGCATGGGAGCGATGGTGCTGAGTACGCTGTGGTGGCGGAATATTCTTCGCAACACGAGCTGGCACAAGCTCACGAACTGGGGGCCTGGCGGCTACATCTTTGTCTACACCGTCCTGACGCTCTGCACGACCTTCGATATCGTCCGGAATCAGTGGTTCTACGGAGTCATTGTGTCGCTCGCAGACATTCCTCGAGCCTGGATCGTGCTTTTTGCAGTCATCATCGCGACGGAAATCAGCGAAATTGGCCACGAAGGCGTGACGGTGACGCTGGGCATGTCGTTTCAAGGCCTCGCTGGACTTGCTGACTACACATTGGCCGCCATCTACCCAGGCGCCTTTGGCTTGAAAGTGACAATGGACCAAGTCCAAGATGACGATGCCGAGACGAGAAGACGAGTCGCGACGGCGTTTGCCATCACGGTGGCTTTCAATGTGTGCTGCTTCCTCTGCAATCGCTTGCTGCCGGAGCAGAAGCTCGATGCCCAGCAAATGCGCGTCTTCGGTGGCTACAACCGCTTCGCAGGGCCAGCGCTGCTCGTGCTGTTTGTACTGCTAGTGTGTTTCAACTTGGCCGCCAACCTCGTCTCCGTGTTGTGAAGCTAATAGGAAGGGAATGTGTAAGATTAGAATTGAATTGATTAATACGACACAAGTGATTACGTCGAAGTGCTTCGAAACAATATACATTCGACTCTGTCTGAGGTTTAGACGACTTGCCTGGTCACAGTGCGACCGTGAGGTTGGCCCCCAAGTTAAAACTCACCAGCATGACAAACAGTACAAGAATCGCTGGCCCAGCAAAGCGGTTGTAGCCACCGAAGACCCGCATCTGCCGGGCATCGAGCTTCTGCTCCGGTAGCAACCGAATACACAGAAATGACGGCAAGTTGAAGGCTATGCCGATTGCGAAAGCGATGGCGACGCTGTTCCGTGTGGCTGCTGAATCCTCCCGAACTTGGTCCATAGTGACTTCGTATCCGAACAACTTGGGGAAAATAGCCGCGAGCGTTAAGCCTGTGAGCCCCCCCAAGCTTTGGAACGACATGCCAAGTGTGACGGCGATGCCTTCGTGGCCGATCTCAGCGATCTCAGTGGCGATGAGGACATCAAAGAGCACGATCCACGCTCGCGGAATATCGCTGGCCGCCATGAAGACACCGAGGAACCACTCATTACGCACGACGTCGAACACGGTACACAGTGTGGTTGTGAATGCCGAGGAGAAATAACTGGAGGCCGAGGAGAATCAGGATCCGATACACGATGTTGTAGTGGCAGAACTTCCACAAGTACGAAAGGCGGCCACGGATTGTCAACGCAGGATCCCTGGAGCTGGTTCGTGGAGGAAGTTTGTCTTCGTCGAAGCAGAAGACCACGAACGGAATTGCAAACACGGAGATACCGGACAGGAGAATAGCCGCCTCGCCCATGGATACTGTCGAGACCCAGTGGTCGTCATTGACGCCTTCTGAGATGATAAAGACCATGACGATCTTGGCGAAAAACCCACCAAGATAGTAAAGCACGAGTACCGTGCATTGAAGCCGTCCACGCCCATACATTTGCTCGCGCTGACCAAACTTGACGCTGGCAATCACAGCTCCGATCCACGAAAACTGGATTCCGATGGACGCCACAAGGCAAGCAGCTATGTGCCATCGGATAGCGACTCGCGACGGCATCTCCCGTTCGGTCGGACTCTTCCTTGGCTGCCGATGCGAAGAGCTTCTCTCCACTGTTCCCGAACATGTCCATCACGATGATCGCGATGTACATCACGAGACTCAGCACCCACCCGAACACCATGTAGCTCTTGCGTCGGTAGCCAAACTTCGGGAACGAGTCGGACAGCAAGCCGATGAAGACCACGAGCGCCTGCGGCCAGACGAGCACGTAGTTGGCGGCGTGGACTTGCTTCTCGTCATTGGCCTTGAGGTACTCCGCGAGGAGGCGCCCAAACCCGTACACGAAGAAGTTGAACACAAATCCGTGAGTGTCACGTGCATCGCGAGTCCAACGTACTGGGGACTGAACAGATCGATCGCTTGCTTGTCGGGAGGCAGACTTCCACACGCGTCGTAGTTGAAAAAGGTCGAGCCGGATGTGAGGAACTCGTAAAGCGATTCGAATTGAAGCTTCCTCTGTGTTGGAGGGGTGTGGGTCATGCTGGAATCCTGCTTTCACCAACCGTACAATGCGCTTACTCGCAAAATTACTATTACAAGTGACTTAGAGCACGATTCTGAAGTTTGGCAGTCAAGTTGAATGCCAGCAGCACGACAAACGTGGCGACCAATGTCCATCCGGCCAGTCGATTGTGTCCACCAAACGCACGCATTTGCTGGGCGTCAAGTTTCTGTCTCGGTGGCAGCGTGATCCATGCAAACGACAACAAGTTGAACGCGACGCCGATGAACAGAGCAAAGACCACGTCGTGTCGCGTTGCTGGGCTGTCGATCTGGACTTGAGCCATGGATACTTGGAGGCCGAACACTTCTGGCATTACCGTCGCCAACAAATAGTCCGCGAGCCCTGTGAGGCCCGTGAATGCCAGGCCGAGCGTGACTGTCATACCTTCGTAGCCGATCTCAGCAATCTCCGTCGTGAGGATCACAATGTACAGAGCGATCCACGCACGTGGCACTTCGGTGAGGCAGAGCATGACGCCGTAGAACCACACATTGCGCACAACAGCGTACGTTGCGAAGAGCGTCAATGTGATGTGGAGAAGGATATACACCAGTGAGCTCCAGAGGGCGAGTTTGCGCCAGCTCACGTTGCGTAAGTACTGCTTCCAGACCAGCGTGCTGATGATCTGAGCGACAAGGCGAGCGACGTCGAGAACCCGTGACGCGTTCTTGGATACGTTGGAGTATTCTTGGACGGCATCTCGTACGTTTTGGTTGTAAATCCCCAACAAGAGGCTATGCAGACCCACGAAGAAGAGCACGCGGTAGACAACGTTGTGATGGCAGAACGTCCAGAAGTGCGATAACTTCTTGCTCAGTGTTCTGGGTGGGGTCTTGGTCTTCGCTACTGGCTCCTCGTCGAAGCAGTGGACGACAAAGGGGATGGCAAGCAGACACACACAGGCCAGGATTATCGCAGCTCGACCTAATGAGTGGTCTCGGAAGGCACCCTCGGATACGAAGAAAGCGTTCATAGTCTTGGCGATGGTGCCACCGAGGTAGTAGAGAGACACGAGCGTCGCCTGGAGTCGGCCGCGGTGGTGGATGTGTTCACGCTGTGCGTACTCGACACTGACGATCAAGGCTGACGTCCACGCGATCTGGATAGCGATCCCAGCCAAGATACTCAAGACGAGGTACACAAGCGGCAGCTTGGCGGCTTCGCTGTGTGTGACGAAGTCCAACACGACGATCGCGCTGAAAAGGAGGCTGCCAAGCGCCCAGCCCAGCACCATGTAGCTCTTCCGTCGATAGCCGAGGATCGGAAACATATCCGAGCACATCCCGATGATGAACGCGAACGCTGGTGGCCACGCGAGGATGTAGTTGGCAGCTTTGACTTGGCTCTCGCTGCTCTGCTTCAAATATTCGCCCAAAATAGAGCCAAACCCGGAAGTGAAGAAGTTGTACACGAAGCCAACCAGCACGACGTGGACAGCAAGGCCGACGTAGCTCGCGCGCCATAGTTTGATCGCCTTCTTGCCTGGTCTCAAGCTGCCGAAATCGTTGTAGTTAAAGAACGCCAAGCCGGCGACGAAGCGTCCGTGCGGAGCAGCGCTTGTCGGTGTGTACGACGGCGACGATGTCAGGATCGGGTAGTCGTCGAGGGCGGGATCCGAGATCCGCACCGAGTCTTCCCGTGGAGTCGTCTCCATTTTGTTTGGGAAGACAAGCCAGCAATTTAGCAATGAAAAACTGGAGAAGGCTTCGGATTGGGGGAGCTCAAAGAGCCATTCAACAAAGCCCCTCGCATGATGTGGCACGGTCGCCACAGAGGAAGTACAAGAGTTGTCTCCTTTGAGTGGCGTACGTCCCCGCATAATAGAATGTGACCGATTCTGACCGTCTCGCCCATTATCATCATGTTAGAACATAGTTTTAGCCTCTTTAGGCTCCAAATTGGCAACACACGCAGGGCCTCATAAAGTCGTTTCGGCTTCTTAGCACGGTTATTACATCTCAGCTGTCCTGTCTTTGCCATGACCAGCTGGCGATCCACAGGAACACCAGCGCATTCGATTTTTGCTCGGTTGGAATTCAGAATGCCACTGCGAGGCCACAGCTTTCCGTTTGTGCCACTCGCCGTGGTCCACGATGAAGCTTGTTGTATGCAAGTATCAGATCTGCTTGCGAACTCACAGCCCCAGAATTGTCTTGAGCGCTTCCTTGACAGTGCGGGTGGGAGGAGCCAGATCCAGCACCGCCTGGCTTGTGGGGATTCCTGCCAGCGAAGACTCCCCCGCCCATAGCGGCGCCAAGCCACCCATGAACCACGAGCGTGTTTCCTTGGTGATCACGCCCAGCGCAACTAGGTCGTCCATCTGCTTGGTGGACTTGTAGTTGACTTTGTCCACCTTCACCCCCGCCACCTCTTCGAACAGCGCGACGAGCTCTGGCCACTGAAGTCTTCTGGTCCGCTAAGGAAATACTTGGCTCCGTTGTGCGGCGACGGATCGTCCAATACGAGCAGATGCGCACCGACATCACCAACATCGCGTGGGTGAATGAGAGCCACTGACTGGTCAGCGGCTGCAACCACCTCCAGCACTGGCGCGTCGCCAGTCTCCTTCATCCACGGCTCAGCAAAACCAAGTACGATGGGAGCGAAGACGTTTGGCTGCAGCGAAGTCCAATGGAGACTTGTGAACTCTGGCTAGCTCAACAGGCTCTCGACAGCCCAGTGGGAGCGACCAAAGTCGAAGCTGTTGGTGGGCGTACTTCGGCGTCGTCGAAACACGGACGACGTAGTTCACACCAGCGTGAAGCATGGCGACATACAGTCGTGATTTGTCGGTGAACTGTTCGGGGTTGCTCTGTGGCGCCACGTAGGCACGCGTAACACCTTGCTCCTGGAGCCACGCGCCGTCGATGGTCGTTCCAGTTCTTCTCCATCATCTCCACGTTCGGGAGGATGCTGAGCTGCTTGGAGGCATCACTCTCGAGGGACCGAGTGAGGGCGAGGATGCGCGTGTCGTTGCCCGACGCCTGAAGCAGGGAGGAGAGCGTACGCACCGCCGATTGGCCGGTGTTCCCGGTTGCGCCGACAATTAGGATCGTGGGTGGGGCCATCGTGGAGTCACTTGTCAGAAGCTGGGTGCTTGGGACGTTGGAGGTCGCAGAATGGACCAGCACCCTGGATAAGGTGCTGATGATCTCTCCAAAGCTGTGGATCAGGCGCAGAATTGATTGGGTACTTGGCCGCTTGGTGAGCCGCTACCCTCCCATGCCTTGGCAGTTCGGTGCTATTAATAGTACCGTACTTTGGAATAGGTGGTCTCTTCTGGAAGATTGGCTTTTGGACAGCAACGTGATCGGCTGGCATGAGACACTGTCTCTATAACCAATCAATTTGAGTTTTTTGGCGCTGCTAACCTTCAGCTTTGTGACGATACGATGTGGTGATTGGCCTTTTCTAACGACATCGTAATCAACCGTTACACAGGATCACGCTTGTTCTCCAAACGCCAATCCGTCGACTCCAGACATCCGCCTCAAGTTACAGTTCAGTATACCATGGTATTAGCAGAACCGTCACTTCAGCGCATCTCTGTGTTCTTCGACAACAATCCAGGGGGCTCAGTCGTGGTCAGGGTCAACATATATGGTAACTGACCGGGCTACACTAGGCAGCGCTCCAATTGCAGCCCCTCACGGTCCGATTGAGAGGCTGCACCCACTGCTCCACAGACCAAAAGTAAATAATTCGTATGTTGAAGTTGGGCGAACATGTACTGCAGTATCTGGCAGATAGGTATTATTAATACCCCCTCACAGATCATATTTTAGAGGTGCAGATCTGAGGCACTTTTCGCCTGAATTTCGCGGGTCTAGACGAGTCAAAACACCAGATTTAGTGTTTATGATGTTTCAAAATGCTGCGGGAATATTCCAGTGACGTCCGTCTTCAGCTGACTGATTGGCGTTTGGAGGACGAGCGTGATCCGTTGCAGCAGTTGATTACGACGCTATTCGAAAAGGCCAGTCCCATTGTACTGCATTAGGATCACAAAGCTTATGGTAATACAGTATAGCAGCGCCAATACTTCAATTTGATTGGGTTTTTTCGACAGCGCTTCTTGCTAGCCGACTACACTGCTGTCCAAAGGCCAATCGTCAAGAAGAGTCCATCAGGTTGGTGGGCCCTATTCCATAGTACTACAGTACCAAGATGTGAGAGGGTAGCCTCACCACCACCAAGCGACCAAGTACAGTGTACCTGGATGACGTACTGACCCAGATCCACGCCTTTCCAGGAGATTGTTTCAGTCTCGTCGAGGTTGCTAGTCCATTCTGCGATTTCCATCGTTCCAAGCACCCAGCTTCAGACCCTGCACGCTAATCCTCCACGATGGCCCAACCCACGATCCTCATTGTCGGCGCAACCGGGAACACCGGCCAATCGGCGGTGCGTACACTCTCCACGCTGCTTCACGCGTTGAACAAGGACACGCGCATCCTCGCCCTCACTCGGTCGCTCGACAGTGATGCCTCCAAGCAGCTCAGCATCCTCCCGAACGTGGAGATGATGGAGAAGAACTGGACGACCATCGACGGCGCGTGGCTCCAGGAGCACGGTGTCACGCGTGCCTACGTGGCGTCGCACAACCTCCCACACCAGTTCACGGACGAGTCGCGTCTCTATCTCGCCATGCTCCACGCTGGTGTCGAGTACGTCGTGCGTGTCTCGACGATGACCCAGTACATCGGGCCGACAAGTCGCGTCGAGTACGGTCGCACGCACTGGGCCGTCGAGAACTTCCTGAGTCAGCCAGAGTTCACAAGTCTCCAGTGGACGTCGCTGCGACCTCACGTTTTCATGGGTGTGGGCATTGACTTCGCAGCTGACTGGATCAAGCAGTTCCGCTCGACGGGCGTACAGCCGGAGCTAAACACAATCCTCGCTGCCGACAGACCCGTGGCTGCGATTGACGCCCAAGATGTTGGCGATGTCGGCGCACACCTGCTTGCGTTGGAGGACCCATCAAAGCACAGTGGAGAGAGATACGTGCTGACCGGACCCGAAGACATCACAGGCAAGCAGGTCGTTGCCATGTTCGAAGAGATGGTCGGTGTGAAGGTCGAGAAGGTGAACTATGCGTCGACCAAATTCGTGGACGTTCTGATTGAGGCGGGGGTGTTTCCAAGGGCGGCGAAGGCATCGTTTGCGGAAAGCCTGCGATTGATCAGCAGTGGCGAGTGCTCGCTTGCTGGACCCCGCACGAGCTCGGCGGTGCTCGAGCTCGCTCCTCCAAAGAGAACGATCAAGCAGGCGTTGGACGCGATCGTCAAGCCGTAGTTGCTCCTTCCATGGCCAGATTGGCTCACAACCAGCCTGGAATATCCTCCTTTAGCACTCAACGAGCAAAGAGACAGAGACGTTGAAGTCTTTTACTTGAACGATTCTTGCAATACACGTTGGATTTTTTTCTTCGATCAAGAACTGTCGCTTCCGCACAGCCCCGAGTCTGTTGGGCTCAGTCGTGATCCGGGTCAACGTTAATGGCGGCAGCCCGGACATCGTATGGGAGGCTGCGATGAGCCTCACCACGAGCAATCCAGACTTGCGCATCGGATTGGCGAGCTCCAACGTTTGCAGCCCCTCACGGTCGGATTGAGAGGCTTCTCTTACCCACTCAGTGCAGCAAGTGGCTACCGAAAGATAAAAACAGTATGTTGAAGTTTGGCGAACATCTATCCTCGTTAAAACAGTACTTAAAGTATGTTCAAGTTCACCAAACGCGACTCATAGACGTCACCGAGCACGAATCCATTGATTTACGAGACAAAACGGACGCTAGAGTTGGTGCTTTCCTTCCACCATCTCTGCAGCTACACTCGCATAGTAAAAAAAAAGGAACGGCACTGAATCTAAGCCTACTCGCCGACCTAATACACGTATACTGTATGGTACGTATGGTCCGCACTGTATTTGACCCTTGAAGCGAAGATCCTGTACGGTATGTGGATACACCTAATACTGATCTGAAAAAGCGATATTGAGTTGGAAAGAGAGATACTGAGTTGCAGCTGCCGCTCTACGCTTGCCCCCTGGGGGCAGCCCCCATTCACACACAAAAACACAAGTCATTGCCAGCAGCGCCAGCGGTCATTATCGATTTGGCTTCACGTCACAGCGACCTCTCCCACCTACGCGCACCACCATGCCCACGCCCACCGATCTCCACACGCTCGTGATTTGCTCTGGCATTCTGTACGTCAAGTTCCAGGTCACTGCGTTGATCCAAGCCCAGAAAAGCTTCGCGGCGGGAAAGCGGGCGCCAGAAGATAAGGTGCTTCCCATGGCAAAGGCTCTGTCTCCAGACCTCAAGCTCCATTTCCTCGGCGTCGCGAAGAACTCCGCGACCGAATCGTCGACGCTCTTAGACAATGCAGTGGAAGACGACGCACGCTGGCGACGTATCATCCAGAACGACATGGAGACGATTCCTTTGGCGCTTGTCGTGTTCATCATCGCGAGTCTGGTTGAGAACAACCACCGTGGACTCAACGCGCTGTTCATCGCGTTCTTCACGATCACGCGAATCTTCCACACGATCGCGTACGCGAAGAAGCAGGCGACGACGCGCTCGCTGCTGTGGACTTTTGGTACCATGGCCGTGGTTGCGACGGCAGTGCTTGCCGCCTTTAGCTCTTTCTAACCAAGTCATTTTCTGCCGAAAATACGTAAAATGATACCCCTTGATATTCGATATGAATACATTTGTAGAAAAGAGAATCCACTTGCCAGTGACGAGGCGGTTGGAGATTTTCTGAGAGGCCTAGGCCGACAATTCGAGGGTTTTTTACTGCTGGACGGCTCCAGAGTGAGAGCACTTCTGGTGCTAAGTCTACACCCTGCCACGTCGCCCCCAACACTGAGAGGGCAACGCAATCGCACAGGACGCACCACGAATACAGTACGCTAGCATTCGGATAAAGTCCTGTCAACTCACCATCTTGGTCACCCAGTTCCATCACTATGCTACACTGGCGATGCTAACAACCCAATGCACGGTTAGGCATGGAGGTCCTACATACAGTGGTCGTCACTGCCGCTGTCCATTGCAGGGGCAGTGGCGACCACTGTTGTCACCACGGTTCCGAATGCCTTACCATCCATTATTGCATACCGGTACTATCCGGATGGGCTATCGCATGCATTCGAGTAAAACTGTATCTCATTTGTATCCCATGGATGGATGCAAATGACCTACAATACTGTAGCTTATGTGATCTCGCAGATCCTCGATTGCTGGTCGTGTTGTGCCACAGTGGCCAGCAATCGAAGATCTTAGGGGCCACGGAAGCTATTGTAGGGCATATGTAGCCATCGATGGGATACGGCGATCCAAACACGGTGTTTAACACCAGACTGGCTTCAAACACGGTCCAGCGTGAACCACTAATGACGAGGTCAGGCGTGCTACCAGTCTGCAGGCGTGCGCCTCATTCATATTTCAACCCGACGCATGCCACACTTTGGTGGTCAAAATTCTTATGGTGTCTCATTTTGAAGCAATTTCGAGGCAATTCATCGCGTGACACGTCTTGAGGTGCGGAGATATTCGAGACCGCAACTCTGAACACAGTTGCCACTGCGTCCCAAAACCAGTGCTTCTATCACTCGCTGCCGCCAGTCAAATCGCTTTTCCAAAGTGGAATCCACAGTCTGCAAACGTTTTGACATCGCAGCTGGCGACGAAAAATTCCCATTTTATCCATTTTGCGGCTAAAACAGATATCAAACATGGCAAAAGGATATGACACCGACCAAAAATACGATACTATGCACTATAGTGACGTGCTTTTAAGAAGCCTTAAATGGTATAAGCACAGCAATCACCATGGTAATCACCAGTGCCTGGTTTATGTACAAGATCGCATGTTTGGTGTGGGTTAACTTTGATCGGACGACGATCCGGCGCTGTACGAAATTGGCTCTGTGCTCTCGGGCCAAGAGCTCATTCCAGAATCTCCTCTGATACACACAATGCGAACGGTGCGCCGAGACCACGAGACAACCACGCAGACGTCGAGCGACTACCTGCCGACGCTCGAAGTTGACGGTCTCCAGCAGCAGCGGTTCGTGGCTGGCGAGGCGTTTTTCAACTACAACGACTTTGGTGGGCTGCGGCCCGGCCAGGAGGCCATCAAGCTCTTCTCGTGGAACTACTTCGGGCTCGCTGTCCACTTCACGATGTGTGGTTTCGCGTTCCAGTTCATTTGCTTCGGCTATGGGCGACTGCTGGGCGAGTACCTCAAGGCGAACGACGATCAGCAAGTGTACGCCGCCAACTACGCGCTCGTGTGGCCACAGACGCTCGCGATCTTTATTGGTATCGTATCAGACGCCTTCCCGCTGTTCGGATACCGACGGAAGAGCTACATGGTCATGGGGTGGATCATCAGCATCGCCATGTACTTCGTCATCATCATCATGGACCAGTTCAGCCACTCGAGTGACAAGCTCTTCCAGTCGGCCGCCAAGGACGAGTTCGACAGAAGTGGAGACCAGCCAGGTAACGCGAGTCTGTATCCAGTGGCGTATCTGTTCGTGAGTCTGATTGCCGGCATTGGCATCCAGATCGCGTGGATCAGTTCCATTGCCGTCGCTGTCGAGTACGCGCAGCGCGAGTACATCTACGATCGTGGCCGCCTGATCGCCACGCTAATCGCTGTTTACTATCTTGGCGGCGTCATTGGGAAGCTTGTTGCAGCGTGTTTGATCTCCGAAGGCGTGAACAAAGACCACTGGGTGTCCACGGTCTCCATGGGCGAGGCTGCTATGCTGCTGACGGGCGTCTCCGTGTTCGCGATCCCATTCGTGCTCTTCGCATTCCAGGAGGAAGTCGTGAACAAGTACCACCCAAGCAAAACGCTGGCATTCGGCGACCGCATGTCGTACTTCTGGAAGTTCTGCCACGCGAACGTCGTCAACCGCATCCTGTTCTTCCTCGGTCTCAGCTTGTTCTTCCTCGGTCTCTACAACCAGAACGTCCGTGACGCCGTGGCCGAGTGGTCTCATGTGACCCGCAAGGAGCTGCTGTTTGTCGATGCGAGCCGCCTGGGCGTGCAAGTGATTAGCACTGTGGGCTGGATGTACTACCTTCGCAACGTGAGCTGGCGCAAGATGGCATTCTCGGCCATGACGATCTACATCTCACTCTACATCGTGTTTACGATGCTCACGACCCACGACGTCATTCGAAGCAAGTGGTTCTACGGCATCATGATCTCGCTCATCGACCTGCCCAGTGCGTGGCTCGTGCTGTACGCCATCATCTTAGGCACGGAGATTGCTGACGTCGGCCACGAAGGCATGGCCGTGACGATGGGTATCTCCTTCCAGGCTCTTGGCGGCGTCGCCGGCTACACACTCGGAGAGATCTTCCCAAAGATCTTCGGCTCCGAAGTCACCATGGAGGAGGTACACCAAGACTCCCCAGCCACGAGAATGGCCGTGACCAAGGCGTTCTTCACGATCGTGGCACTCAACTTGCTGGGCTTCTGCTTGGTGCGAGTGCCGCCCCTCCAGAAGCTCGACGCTCAACAGATGCGGTCTTTCGGTGGCTACAACAAGTGCGCTGGCTTGACGTTGCTGGTTGTTTTTGTGGTCATGCTCTCCTTCGACTTGGCTGTCAACGTTGTCGTTGTGCTGTAGCTACAGAAGAATACAAAACTCATGGAATACGCTGTACCATACTATTATACCAAACCACACGCAGAGCCCCTTCGTAAACTCTTGTCTAGCTTACTACTCGTAGGCTAGACAAGAGTTTTGGTTACGGAGGACTTGTTCCCTTGCTGATCGTGGGCAACTTGTGGACACGATTTCAGTCACGAGGCGTGCTCGACTATCCACAGAAATGTGTTGCCCATACTCACCATGATGGATGCGCGAGACTGTCCGGCTATCCCATCACCGCACAGAGGCATAGCAAGGCGAATACTGTCACGAGGCGAACGAAGCAAAAGTACCGTTAGCGAATGTCGGTAGAGTATGTACGAAGACTAGGAAGACCACCAACTGCGGTTGCGACGCTTAGTCGAGACAGACATTGACGTTTTGGAGAGTTCGCGATGTGTCCAATAGCAGCTTCAACGACAGCCAACGTGCCTCTAGTAGAGGCATAAAATGAATACTGTAGAGGTTCTACCGGTACAGTATTCATGCATGTAAACGCGACATTTCACCCTTCTCCTGCCGCTCTTTAGCTGTATCTTGCTCTTCTTTCAGCCAGAAGCCGTGTGTCAGGAGCACTGTAGTGATTTGTGTTTCCTCGCTGATCAAGAAGTAAACACTCCAATGGGAAGAATCATTTCGCTGCTGAAATCGTACGATTTCCTCTCACTTTGACTTTTGCCTCCAGCGTCAAACAAGTCTTCCAGCAATGGCTCCGACATCGTACTTTGCACCGAAATGTGCCTGGACGACGCCCAAGGTCGGTGTTGCCTTCAGCCCCGTCAACTCAGACGGAGAGTTCGAGTCGACTCGCCATCTCGGAAGTACAAACCGAGTCCAGCAGCGCTTCATCGCCGGCGATACCTTCTTCAACTACGACGCGTATGGAAGCCTCCGGCCGCTTGAAGACCCGATTCGTCTTTGGAGTCGACTCTACTTCGGGCTTGCCGTCCATGCGGCGCTGTGCGGCTTCATCTACTATTTCTTCTCGAACGGGTACGGCGAAGTTCTGGCCGTGTATCTCAAGGCCAACAGCGATCGCCAAGTACTGGCAGCCAGGTACCTCCTCACGTGGCCAAACGCGCTCTCCATCTTCATCGGCTTCGTCTCGGACTCCTTCCCGCTATTTGGCTACCGCCGCAAGTCCTACATGGTCCTGGGGCTTGTGATCTCGATCGTCGCCTATGCGCTGGCGGCATTTATCGACACGTACGGCCACTCGCGCGACCATCTCCTCGCCCAGGCTTCGTTAAGCAGGAGTGAATATCCAGTCGCGTACTTGGCCGTGAGTCTCGTCGCCTCGATCGGCATCCAAATCTCATGGGTCTCCTCGCTGATCCTCGGTGTTGAATACGCCCAACGCGAGACGCTTCTTCACCGTGGAGGTCTGATGGCTACTCTGATCGCGTTATTCTACTTCGGTGGGCTCGTAGCGTTCGCCACGATCGCGCAGATGAGATCCAGCGACTCCTCCTCGAGTGTGAACCATGTCCTCAATATCTCTTTCGGAGGCGCAGCCGCTGTACTCGCGTGCGTTTCGTCAATCGCGATTCCTTTCGTGCTGTGGGGCTTGAAAGAGGAGAAACTCGAGTACCAGCTCGTTGTTGGAGGTGTCAAGTCGATCACACTCGGCGAACGGCTTTCTCACCTTTGGAAGTTCTGCCACCACAACATCTTCTACCGCATCGTGTTTTTCATAGGTCTGCACATGTTCCTCGCGAGCCTGTACGACCAGAACGTGAAAGATGCGACTTTGTACTGGTCTCATGTGAGCCAATCCGACTTCGACATCGTGCAAGCTGCTCGCATGGGAGCTCAAGTCGTGGGCACGTGGCTGTGGGGAGTCTACCTTCGCAACGTGAGCTGGCAGAAGCTCGCGCTCTTCGGCACGGTATTCTTCATGGCGCTACGAGCCACGTTCACAATTTGCACGTTGCTCGACCTCATTCGAAGCAAGTGGTTCTACGGTGTCATGATCGTGGCGGCTGACATCCCCAGTGCGTGGCTCGTGCTTTACGGAGCGGTTCTCGCGACGGAAATCGCGGAAGTAGGCCACGAAGGCGTCATCTTCGCGCTGGGATTCTCCTTCCAGGCGCTTGCGAGCCTCAGCAGCTACACACTCGCCACCACCCTCCCAAACGTATTCGGGCTCGGCGTTTCAAGGTATGAGATCGCGTTGGACCAAACAAGCACGCGGCTCGACCTGGTGAAGTCGACGTGCATCCTTCTCGCCTTCAACTTGTCGTCGTTGGTTTTTATTCGTTTGCTCCCACAACAGAAGCTGGACGCCCAACAACTGCGAGCGTTCGGCGGCTACAACAAATGTGCCGGAGTGACACTCGCCGCTACCTTTGTTGCCATGCTGGTGTCAAACTTCGTCGCCAACCTCGTGGACGTACTAGTCTGATCGACATCACTGGCGTGTTTATAAAGCCCACACTTTCATGATCAATACACCCAGAAAACGTATCCATTCGACAAGAACTTACACACCACACCCTTACAGCACGACCACGAGATTGACGACGAGGTTCAAAACCAGCAGCAACACGAAAGTCATCGCCAGTGCGACACCCGCAGACTTGTTGTAGCCACCGAACGCCCGCATCTGCTGTGCGTCAAGCTTCTGTTGTGGCAGCAAACGAACCAGCGGAAGCGAGAGCAAGTTGAGAATCACAGGGATCGCGAACGCGGTGATCACTGCGGTTCTTGTACTCGGAGCATCTTCATGCACTTGCGCCTTGGTCACTTGAGAGCCGACGACCGATGGAAAGATCGCTGCGAGTGTGTAGTCCGCCAGACCAGCTAGCGTCTGGAAGGAAATACCCAGAGCCACGGTCACGCCTTCGTGGCTTAGCTCTGCAATCTCGGTCGCGAGTACAAACGTAAAAACCACGAGCCAGGAACGAGGAACGTCTGCCACGCACACCACGAGACTGTAGAACCAGTCATACCGTACCACGTCGAAGGTGGCGAACAGCGTAAGCAGCGCGTACAGCGCAATGTATGAGATCGTCCCGAACAATGCCAGCATACGCCAGCTTACGTTGTGTAAAAACGTCTTCCACACGAGCGTTCCCACGACCTGCGCGCCAACTCGACCGACCTCCGTCCACAATGCTGACTTGCGTGTGATTCCAGACCATTCCTGGACTGATTCACGTACGTTCTGGTTGTAGAGTCCCAATAGGAACAGGTGCAAGCCGACGAAGAACACGACACGGTACACGACGTTCTGGTGGCAGAACTTCCAGAAAAACGAGACGCGTTCACGGATGGAGGAGCTGCCGCTCACAGATCCGATGCGGACGATGTACCCAACAGGCTCCTCTTCGAAGAAAAACACCACGAGCGGGATCGCAATGACGGAAGCGACGGCGAGAATCGTGGCTGCAGTTCGCATCGTGATGATGGAGGCGACGTGGTCACTGTTCACGCCTTCGGAGATGACACATGCCGTCAAAATCTGACCGGCCAAGCCGCCCAGATAGTAGAGAGCGATGAGCGTGCCCTGGATGCGTCCACGTTGGTACAAGTGCTCGTGCTGGGCAAACTCGATACTGATGGCCGCCGTCGCGACCCACGAGATCTGGATGCCGAACGAAGCCACGAGGCTCACGAGGAGGTACGCCACTGGGAACCGACTCGTCGGCGTGTCAGTGGGGTCGTCGTTTTGGAGATCGAACTCGTCCTTGAGGTTGGATGCAAAGAGCCGCTTTCCGGAGTCGCTGTACGTGTCCATGACGATCAGAGCCATGTAGCACGCGATGCTGACGGCCCATCCGAGTACCATGTACGACTTGCGGCGGTATCCGCCGATTGGAAACGAGTCCGAGATCAAGCCGATGAAGATGGACAGTGCCATGGGCCAGACAAGCACGTAGTTGGCAGCGTTCGCTTGCCGCTCGTCATTTGCCTTGAGGTACTCGGCCAGCAGACGCCCGAAGCCGTACGTGAAGAAGTAGTACGCGAACCCACACAGTATCACGTGCACGGCCAGGCCGACGTACCGCTTGCTCAGGAGCTCGATGGAGTCTTGTCCGGGACGCAGACTCCCCAGGTCAGCGTAGTTGAAGAACGTCGCGCCAGCCACGAAGCGCTGGTTGGGCTGGGTCGTCTGTGGGGCCGCGTACACCGACCCAAGCTCCGTGGCAGAGTAGCTCCCGGCCTTGGGCGTGATCGACAGCGGTGGCTGCCGAGGTGGTGGAGTCATGTTCATGATACTCATGGCTCAAGAGCTCCAAGAGGGAATGGAATGGCTGGGAAGCAGGAAGCCTTGGAGCTTTGGTGGCTTCCTGCACTCCAGGCTGCAGTGAAGGGACAATTGGCGCAATGCCTCTGCCAGCAGATCTGACAGGCAAGTGGCGACAGTGCCACGGTCACGTTGACTTCAAGTATCAGGTAAAGTCCGTGATACGGCCAGTTATCGCACCTTCCGTAAAACCATTTTAGCTCTTCATGCAGCCAATCATGGCTCGTTGTGGTGGGATATGGCCACTGTGGCTATAAAAAACAGCCGGGAGGGACACGAAAGGTGGCATTACTCATTCCCATGTGGCACAAACGTGCACCTGTTCAATGCCACGCCGAGTTGACGCGCAGCTCTGATCCGCCGCGAAAATGGTGATCTCTGTGTATGAGTGGGAAACCCACCTCCACACCTCCAGTTTCCCTTCGAATGACTCGAGCCAGTTCAGCCCCCTCCTGCACTGACAGCGAACGCATTCACGGTACACACGAATGCAAACGGAACTCCCGTCTTCACGAACCACTCTGTTCAAAGAGCGTCTTCGTGTGTTGGAGCTACCTGCCCTTGGAGGATGAAGCTTTCTCAACCGGCCGTGGACAGAAGCTCCTCGTTTCAACGCGAGATTCTTCTATAACAGCCCAATATGGAGTACGATTGTGGTTGTGTGCTGGTCCAGCGTATCTGGAAGGCGGCGTAGTATTAGAATTTTGGCTCTCCAAACTCACCACGTCACCACCACTCCTAAGAAACTTCAACTTGGAGTGAATGCCCGATCTGTTTGCACATAGAACCGGCACCCCTTGCAATCGCAGGTTGAGTAGTTTAGGAGCTGTGCGTGGACAAGCTGTCGGCTTCTTAATTAATCCAGCCAGCGCTGTTGGCAATGTAGCATCCATCGTGCTCGCAGTTGGTCGCAGTCTCCAGGGAGGCAGAGATAAACCAACCGGTTGTTCGGATCCAAATGTATCCCATTGAGGAATGACTCGAGACGAGATACGGCTCAAGCTCGATCCACTCGGGGTCACTCGCAGTCCTCGACTCCGCTCGATCTTATCGCGTGGCGCCTATGCTCGAGCCCGTTTCCCATGAAGTCAGACTCGGTCTGACACGTGAACTCCACCCTGGCGAAGCACACAGCACACCATGAAGACGCCTGAAGAGATCCTTCTACTAGTTGACATTGCATTTGCGGCCCCTTCCTCAATATCTCGCTCTTCCAGTACCTCGTCACGACGTTCTGGGACCGACGGCAAGAGCGACGTGTGCGTTTGCTGCTTTGCGTGGCCTTCTTGAGCTTCGCGAGTGTGATTCCGTTCGCGTTTCCCGACCCGCGACTCGGTCAGGACCTCACCGGCATCTCCGAAGTCTGCACCGTGCTCACCTTCCTCATGCAGATCACCATCCTCACTCGAGACGTCAGCAAACGCATCAAGATCAAATCGGTTCGAGCGCTCATGTGGTGTGGCGAGTTC
>JAADVL010000333.1:0-31574 GCA_023334995.1 Pythium sukuiense
CACATCCTGCATCTCGCATAAAGATACAGTCCGCTTCCAGTGGCGTTGTGTGTGTACTAGTATGCGTGCTGACGGCACGTTGATCCCTTCGACAGGTCCTCGCAGTGGACATCATGCTTGAAATAGGGTCTCCAGTCCAGTGCGAGTCCGGAGACGTCGTTCGTTCGCTTCTGATCGATGGTCAATAGATCTGTGACATGTGTGGCACTGTACCCTTCAAGCACAAATCATTTACTGTGTGTATCCTCATAGGTACGAAGTGGGGTTTTACAGTAAAGTCCGATAAAACCTCGCCCATGTACTTGATCGCGTACTCGGTCACTCCATTTTCATTGCGGAAGCCTCGAATCTCGAGCGGATGGTGTTCGTTGGTCGTTGAATGGCTGTACGGCGATTTTGAGAACGAAATGAATCCACGAATTTCCACAGGAAAGTTGGAGAACGTGCGTTAGCTCCCAGCCTGAAGATGCACCTTAATCGCATCCGAACGCCACCGGCTTCCACGAGCATAATCCTGCCCCCAAGCGACTCCCATCGACTATGCCCTCTCCCCGAAAAAAGAGAAGCTTGCGCGCAGGTGCTTCGCTGATCCTCACACGATGACGATAATTTGCTGCTCGCATGCATTTGGCATCTACAATAGGACTGGAAATGGCGTAATACATGCTCTCGATCGTTGCCTCCAGACCATGGAGACTTCACTTCGTTGGCAGATCGATGCACTCGCTCAACAACCTTCAAGTTGTTAAATAAGTAGATCATTGTCTGGTTGCTTCCAGGAAACAGTAGATTGAGCTACCTCTCGACTCAGATTGAACCTGTGCAAACGCATATAATGGAATCCCTTGATATGATCAGTTCCCTTTGATAATGCATGTTCGACCTCCTCTGTGCGAGTGGCGGAAAGGGGGGAAGTCCAAGTCTCGCACGGAAACCCCATCAAGGGAAACGGAGGGCTTCCAAGAAGCGGATTCCGGAGGAGAACGCGGCGCGTGGAGGCACGTAGAGCGTCAGGAAGTACGCGGATATGGCGGGGGCGAATGCCGACGCAGAGGCCACGGCCGCACGCGTCAACCAAGGTACGTGTGGCCGCTAGAGACCCAGGGAAAGCACGGGAAACCAACGGCTACGACGGCAATTGACCGATGGATTTGGCGTGGTTATGATGGTGTAGAGCAACTGTTTCATGAACTAGAGAACAAGTATGTGCTGCTGAAGGCCGACTTTGCCGTGGTTGAGCGCGAACGCGACGCTGCCGTGGAGCAGAAGGCCGAGATCGGTACGTTTGGAGTGTCGGAACAGATGTGGTTCCTCTGGGGCTGTGTGCTGATGAGGACGATTGTATTATGCGGGTATCAGCTGCGCAGTTGAAGGAACTGCGGACGGCGGTTGAGAATCGCGACCAGGAGATCGGACAGGTGAAGGAGGAGCTGTTGAAGCTGCGCACAGAGCGCAACCAGCTCGGCTTCCAGGTCAAGACGGCGCAGTCGCAGGCGGAGCGTCGTCTGAACGACGTCGAAGAGCTTCAGCAAACGCTCAAGGAGCAGAGTAAGCAGCTGATCGAGGCGCAGCGTCGCGAGGTCGAGGCGCTGCAGAAGGCGGCGGAGCAGGAGTCGCTCGTGGACCCACTGCGCCACAGCGTGAACCGCGTCAACAAGGAACTCGAATCGAACAAGCAGCATGTGGAGTGGATGGAGAAGCAGTTGGCCGAGAAAACCAAGATCATCCAGGAACTGCGTCAGTCGTCATCGAAGATCACGTCGGACCATGAGGAGATGCAGGCGAGTCACGCCGAGGAAGTCGCGTCGCTGCGGAAGCAGCTCGAGAGCGCACGTCAAGTGAGCAAGAAGCTCGAGTCCTCGCTTGTTCAAGCCAAGGAACACGTGAAGGAGGTGCAGGCGTCACGCATGCACGCAGAGGAACGACTCACGTCCGAGCTGAACACCCAGCGCCGTCTCACTGATATATACAAGGACGAAGCCGAGAATGCGTCAACGCGCGTGAATGAGCTGCTGCAGGATAAAGATTCTTTGAGCCAGTCACTCGCTGAGTCCAAGGAAGCACTTGTTCACCAAGAGGAACGCACGAAGCAACACGTGGAAGGCATCTTCCGTGAACAGTCGGCGGCTTCGGCGCGGAGCATTGAAGCTTTGAAGGAAGAGCTCAAGGAGGCAAATGAGCGACTGGAAGAGCTCCAGCAGAGCAAACTCTTCTCGCTGCGCACTGCCTCGACCGTGGCCGACATGTCTTCTGCCGCCGGTGCAGCTCACCTGGCGGCCCACGGCCTGTCTCCGAAAGAGTTGTGCGACCAGATTCTGGCACTGGAGGCGGAGTTGCGTGCTGAACGCGATGAGAAGGAGCAGCTGAAGATCTGCATGGAGCGCATCGTCAAGGAGGTGAACGAGAAGGCGCCAATGGTGATGGGCCTCAAGCTGGATCTCGAACGATCGAAGGAGAGCCACGCTCAGGTAAGCGAGCGCTTCGAGTCGTGCATGCAGGAGCTTGTGAAGTGTCGTACCCGCGAGCGCCAAGCCGTTCAGGATAAGCACTCGTTTGAGCGCAAGTGTGAGGCGTTGGCAAAGAGTGTCGACGATTTGTCGCGCCAAGTGCAGCACCTGCTCTTCCGTTCTCGCGAAACCAACCAGAATGTTCTGATCGCGGGGGAATCGGCGTCGGAGAACCTCGTTGTGTTCAAGGATGTCGAAGAACTGCAAATTCGCAACCAGCAGCTGCTCATGGTGATCCGTGAGCTTACAGAGGCGAAGAAGAGCCGCCGTGAAGACTACGACGGAGAGGGCAGTTCCACTCACCTCATCCTGAATGGCGAATCGGACCTAGAGAGTGATGAAGACGGAAGTCCATCTTCGGTGGGTAGCAAGCGACTGAAGACTGCCTTAAAGGAGATCGAGGAACTTCGTGTGGAGCGCGAGGAAGAGCGGCAGATGATCGCGGCAATCGTCAAGCAGCGTGACATGTACCGCGTGCTGCTCGCCCAGGCTGACAGCAAGTTTGTGGAAGTGTCCGAGGCCAAGGCTGCGGCTCCAACCAGCCAAGATTCGTCATCAGCCACTCATCAAGGAAACCGTCGGGCGGGAGACGTTGTCGATTCGCGCGGTTTGCGTGAGCTCCAGAAGGAGTTCGACACTTACAAGAAGGAAAAGCAGGCGAACATCAAGATCGTTCAAGATGCACTGGAGCAGGCTCGTGCTGAGAGCTCGAACTTCCGACTCGGGCAGATGCAAGCGGAGGTTGAAGCGAAGTGCAACAGAAATCGTTTCGAAGCGGCTGAAAAGCGCCTCCAGGGAGCCGAGGAAGAAATCTCTCGTCTTCGCGCCAAGTTCGACCAGGCTAACACTCTTCTCATTCAGCACCAGAAACTTCTATCCGACAGCGAAGCCAAGCTCCAAGTAGCAGTTGCCCAGGCGCGAGCGCTAGAAGTGGAGAAGACTGGTGCCCTGAGTGAAGTTTCCTTCATGAAGAAGAATGAGGATAAGCTTCTCCAGGAGCTTGCATCATTGCGTGCGGATAACTCGAACCTGCTCAAGCTGATGGATACCAATCGTCACATCGACTCTTCCCGTGAAGAGCGTGAACGCCGTGACCAGGAGCGCTTGACGCAGAAGTTGGTTACGCTCGAGAACAAGCTCCAAGAAACCTACAATAAGCTCGAGTCGAGTGAGGCCCTCTTGGGGGCGAAGATCGCTTCGGAGGAGCAGGCGAAAAAAATCGCGTTGTTGGAACTTTCCCAAACGAAGGACCATCTCGCATCTGCTCGCGAACAGCTTGCTCGTGTTGAAGAACAACTTGCTGCCGCTGTGAACAAGACCGCTACCCAAGAGAAGGAAGTCGAACTTCTTCGTGAACAGCTTCGTAAGGGAGCCACTGCTGCGGCTGCGGAGCGCGTGGCGGCCCTTGAAGTCGAACTTCGTCAGAGCCAGCGTGATGCTCAGTCAGCAGTGGAAAAGACCAAGTCGTTGACCGAGGGTGTGATCAAGTACAAGGCCATTGCCGAAGCTCACGAAAAGAGCCTTGCAGCACTTTCGAGTGAGACGGAGAAGAGAAAGTCTGAAACCGAAGCAAAGCTGAAGGCCCTCCAAGCTGAACGCGATGCCGTACGAGGTGAACTCGAGAAGGCCCGAGCGCAGATCAAGGAGGATGTTACAGAGGGCAACAAGCTGCGTGAGGAGATTGAGCAGGTCACTCGAACACATCATGCAGCTCTCCAGGAAAGCCAGGCGAAGCAGCAACAATTCCAGTTTGAGGCTGAGGCCGCCCGATCTGAACTGGCTGCGCTGCAGCAAGAGGTGGCAAACCTCCGCGAAGACGTTAGTACCGCTCAGGAAAACTACGAGCGCGAACTCAAGCTCCACGCATCACAGGTTGAGAGATTCTCAGCTTCGCGAAAGCTTTTGCAAGACGAGCAAGCAAAGAATCGTGCATTCATCAGCGAAATCAGCGAACTCAAAGCTCGCGTCGCGGTCGCAGAAAACGAAGCTGCTGGCAAAATCTCGTCGATTGAGAAGTTGCTGGCCAGTGAATCCCTGGCGAAGAGCAACCTGCAAGAGCAAAACAAGCTATTGCACTCGCAGCTTGAGCACGCGAATCGTGAACTGCGACGAGAACACGAGTCCCGTTTGATCCAGACTATCGGTGAACCTGGCTCCGCAACCGCAGCCACTGTGGCTGATCGTGATCACAACAAGGAACTCGACGACTTGCGAAGTGTGATCGCGTACCTGCGCAAGGAAGGCGAAATCCTCGCATCGAAGCATGAGCTTGCCTTCCAAGAAAACCAGAGACACCGCACTCAAGTATCGATGTTGGAGACAACGATTGAGCGCCTCCGGGAAGAACTCAAGCGTATGGAAGAATCGGCAAACTCGGGTTCCGCCGGATCACAAGCATCGAATGACCAGGTCGAGTCTGCTAAGCAATCGGCTCAACTCGAGCAACTGGATCTTCTTCGTGAAAGCAACGCCACTCTCCGCGAAGAGTGCCACAAGTACGGCAATCGACTCAAGGCTGAGGAAGAGCGGGTCAAGAGTTTGGAAGCCCTCCTTGGCCCACTGCGTAACGCGGAAGTCCTTCTGAAGTCTCAAATCGAGTCTCTCAAGCAAGAACTCGTTGCTGCGAATGTCAACACCAACCGGTGGAAGCAGCGCGTGGAACAATTGGTGGAGAAGACTCAACAGGTGGACCCTGCTGAACACGAGAAGGTGTGTGCCGAGAAGGCGACGATCGCGAAGGAGCTCGCCGAGCTTCAGGCGAAGGAGACTGCTGTTCGCACTGATTTGGAAACTTTCAAGGCAAACGAAGGCAAAGCCTTGGAAGAAGAAAAGGCCAAGGGCGAAAACTCTCGCAAGTCGTACGAGAAGATCAAGCAGTTTGCGAAGACGTGGAAGTCTAAGGCCGAGGCTCTCATTAAGCAACTTGCAGACAAGACCAAGGAGTTGGACGAGAAGGTCGCCCTTCTTGCCGCCGTCGAAAAGAAGCTCGCGCAGGCTGTGTCTGAAAAGTCGGCTCTTGAGTCGAAGATCACGTCGCTCGAGGCGGCGAAGGCAGTTGGTGCCGCTGGAGCATCCCAGGCTCTTGCAGCCAATGCTACTTGGGAGAAGGAGCGTCAAGAGCTGCAAGAACGTATCGATGCCGAGACAAAGCGTGTGACGTCGATGAAGGAGATGAATGGGCGCTTGCTCGCTGGCGTGAAGAAGCTCAAGCAAGAAAACAGTGAATTGAAGGTCCAGTTGCAGTCTACCCCGGCAGCATCTGCAAGTGCAGCACCAACTCCGGTGACTCGCATTCCGACGCCGGAAGTCACGACTGCTACACCACCTCCTACGCCTGTTACTATCGCGCCACCCGCTGCAACTGTGCCAGTGACTTCGGCGCCGAAGCCTCCTGTCGTTGCTGAGAAGCCTCCAGTGACCGCTCCTGTCGCCGCCCCGGTGCCAACGAGTTCCCCACTTCGTGCTGCGGTGCCATCACCTGTCGCTGTGCCAACTTTGAAGGCGACGAGTGCTCCTTTTATCCCGTCGGCGCCGGTCATCACCGCACCAACGCTGAAGACGGTGACTGTGCCCCCTGTTGCCGTGAGTGCCGCGCCCAAGGCTCCTGCTGTTGTCCTAGCGAAGCCTGAGGTCAAGGTGGCTGCGCTTCCCGCAGCACCGACCCCAACGACAGCCACCACAAGTGCTACAGTGTCAGCTCCTGCTGCGCCGGCTCCAGTCGCCTCTGAGGAAGACCTGCGCCTCGTCGCGCTTCGATCGATGAAGAAGCTTGTGAAGCCAATCGTCCCCGTGGCCGCGCCGAAGCCGGTTCCTGCCGCGATTGCTCTGCCCAAGCCGACTTTCGCTCCGACCCCAACGGCTGCTGAGGCCAAGCCTCCTCTTCCGTCGGCGGCGGCGCCGAAGCCAACAAGTGCTGCGAACCCGTTCGCAGCATTTGCTCCAGCAAGCGGAGGCTTTGGCGCGTTTGGCGCTGGTACTACTGGCGGCCTCGTGTTCGGCATGCCTGGCATCAAGCTGCCAGTGCCCGCCTCTCCTACTCCGGTTCCGACTTTGGCCGTCGCGTCTGCAGCCAGCTCGGCGTTCAGCTCGCTGCCAAGCGCGACGACAGTATCCGCGCCAACCGCAGCTGTTGATGCTGTGCCTGCTGTGAGCGGCGAGACCGAGGCCCAGCGACGATCGCAGCGTCTTGCTCGTTTCGGTATTCCTGAGACGCCTGCGGTGCCTGCTGTGCCAGCGCCAGCGACGCTGAAGCGACCTGCGACGTCGGAGCCAGAGACGTCCACTGCGACGCCACAGAAGGTGGCCAAGCTGAGCAACGAGGAACAGTCTGAGGCTGTGACGGTGTTCGACTCCCAAGAAACCGAAGACGAGCAAGCCGCTACGGGGTCAGCCACCGAGTCTGAAGCCGCTGACGACGACGCTACGCAGCCGTCGCCTGCGGTGTGAGCCCAGTGAGCGTCGACACCGCTTCGTGAGCGCGACATTCGATCATCCAGTTACTTTGATTTCAACCAACCAACCAGTAAGCCCAAACATTGATTTCGTGTCGTATCACTGAGCATTCATTCGATTACAGGAAGCAGGCAAGAGCCCCATGGCATCCAGCTACAGTCTGTGCCAGTTCATCGCGGTTGAGCGGCACGCCTGATGCGTGTGCGTCGACTTAGACGACGAATGGCACGATGGCCTTGCGGCGCAGCTTCTTGTAGGCGTCGCCGTAGGTCTTGATGTAGTTGACGTGCTTCTTGATGGCCCAGTCCGTCATCTGCAGGAAGCCGAGGACCGTGAACACGTAGTTGAAGAAGATCTGCGTGAAGATAGAGAAGCCGACCCAGCCGAGCACCTCGAACGTGTAGTTCGGGCACGACACGAGCGCGAAGAGCGGGCCCTTTGGAATCGGGCGCTCGAGCGAGCCTTCCGCCGGACGCAAGTTGCGCAGCTGTACGTGGACGGCGAAGTTGAGCAGCTCCGAGATCACGTAGATGGCGAGGCCGATCTGCACCTGGAGCTCCGAGGAAGGGCCCTGGTAGTCTGGGTGGCACAGCGGGTAGCCGATCACGGCGCCGAA
Organism: Pythium sukuiense; assembly: GCA_023334995.1. Lineage (NCBI taxonomy): Eukaryota > Oomycota > Peronosporomycetes > Pythiales > Pythiaceae > Pythium > Pythium sukuiense. The sequence continues at coordinate 7,576 of JAADVL010000333.1, forward strand.
CGACCAGTAGTACGTGCAGTTCTTGAACAGGTTGCCCAGCGGCATGGTCGGGCGCGAGAAGCGGTGCACGAACACGGTCTCGAACTCACGCTTGAGGAAGTGCGCGCTCCAGGCGACGACGCCGAGCCACGCCGTGTGGCTCAGCGGCTTGCTGGCGGCGTCGGCGCCGTACACGAACGCAGGGCGCGTGGCGTAGAACAGCACGAAGAGCAGGGGACCCAGGTACTCGAGCAGGAAGACCGTACGGTATCCGATCTGCGGGCCCAGGTCCTTGACCTGGAGCTCGGCGCCGCTCTTGACGCCGTACGACGCGAGCGTCTTCTTGTCGTCGTTGAGCGCCACGAGCTTGCCGTCGGCACCGGCCAGCTTGAACGCCTGGCGGTAGCGCGACAGGCGTCCGGCCTTCTCGAACGCGAGCTTGAGGTCTCCGACCGTGGCGGCGTCCGCCAGCGCCAGCTCACCGTAGTCCTTCGTGGCCTTCTTGCTCACCTTGACCACCTTGACCTGCATGGTGGATGGATGGATCTCTTTCTCGTCTTCGGAGGAGGGTCGAAAATGGGGAGACCTTGGAAGGTGAGGTTGATGGCGTGGGGCTGCCCAACAACAGAGACCTCCCCGTGTTGATGAGCTAAACGGTTTCAAGAGGGAAGCCGAGACGAGAAAGATGATGAAGTGGAATCAGATGCGGTTATGGTGCATGTGAGTTCAATTACGATTTATAACCAATAGTAGGCGAATTCAGAAGAGTATCAGAAAGGGGTATTTGTTCAATCATAGGGCTCCATCGAAGTATTAACAACCAATGATACGGTTGACATAGAACGGTTAAAAATCGTCTTGTTGGGTTTGTATCTGTGGCCAGTCTCGGTTGATGGGCCCTCAATGATGGCGACATCATGCCGAGGAGCGCAAGAGGCATGAACACCAAGCGGTTGCCGGTCTTCAGGCAACTTCACGGCGATGATCAAGACGACTGACCACAAAGCTGCCAAGGCCCTTTCGACGCTGTTGTCACTCACCAATGCTGCAGCTAAATGATTACATCGACCATTATGATAGCAAATAAACTGAAACAAGTGAAGAAAGCCAGCATTCAACCAGTGTTCTTTCGTTCTTTCAGCTCTTCGTCGAGCACAGCCACGAAACGAAAGTCTCACGAGGCTTCCTTCCCTTTCTTTCAATCGTGCTCTCATTCACACAGGACAATGGTCGCCAGAGGCACGTGTCGAAGTGCTGTGATCAATCTCATCAGGTGGTCGGCGTCACCTGATGCGATCTGTGGATGTGGATGGCGACTGGAGACCTCCACGAGCAGTTCAGCAGATGGATAGGTGATGGTAGATACGGCGAATGGTCACCTTTGGACCTGCATGATCAGTGAGGATCTTCCCCTCGACCTTCCAAGCTCAATAGACACTGCATCTATCTTCCATCACCCTCCTTCAAAGAACCACCGCCGCCAAGCTTCCCGAACTTCCCAGGAACCAATCCTCCATAGGCACCAGACCACCTCCAGCCAAATGACACCAAGGCGCCTCCAGTGGAGCCTCCACATCCATTTGCATTCTCCTTCTCGATTCCTTCTCCCTCCAGTGGGTTCCTCATCTCGGTCATCCGCCCGGTATTAATTTTATTTATGGTTCGCCTTCCATATTTACTGCTGACAATCTATGCACATCTGGAAACCAGCTGGTGTTCCGGAAAGACTGACTACAGCGGTTGCTGTCCGACGAGCAGCTCTGCTGGTCTCCTGGTCCAACACGACATGGCGGCAGATTGCCAGTAGAGGAGCGCTTGCAGCTCTGTCCTGTCCTGTGCTGCTGCCCACGGCCACGCTGGTGACTCTGCGACTCTCACACCCACGGTCTCCACACCACCTCGCTTCCATGGGCCACAAGCGCCAGCGCCCGTGCACGGCGCCCATGACACGCGCGTTGTCGCTGTCATTGGCGGTGCTCGCACTCGCGTGGACGAACGGCGAGACGGCCAATGGCGGTCTCGTGGACGCAGCGTCCGTCGTGAGGAGAGAAGGAGGACATGTGGAGCTGCGGTGGAATCAGCAGCACCAGTTCCGCGTGCTGCAGGAGGCCGAGGCCGGCGTGGTGCACCCGGAGGCGGAAGAGAGAGAAGGAAGCGCGAGTGCCGACCCCACGACGGCGCCTACGCCATCGGAGACGCCAGTGACGACGACGCCGGCCCCAGCGACCGCTGCCCCAACAGTTGCGCCGACGACGGCGCCGCCAACGACGCCAGCTCCTACTCCTTCGACGGCCTCTCCGGAGCCGAAGGAGTCTGAACCAGCCGCGACGCCAGTGCCGACGACTGTCCCACCAGCGCCAGCGACCTCGGATACACCGGCGCCGACGACACAGACGCCAGCGCCCACTACGCAGACCCCAGCTCCAAGTACCGAGACTCCCGCCCCGACGACGCAGACTCCAGCTCCGACGGAGGCAGCTACCACGGCTCCTCCATCAACGACTGCTCCAACGACGCCACCAGCGACGACCACGGCTCCACCGGCGCCTACGACGGCTCCACCAACCCCAACAACGGCTCCACCAACCCCAACAGCGGCCCCACCAGCCCCAACGACGGCTCCGTCGCCTCCAGCGACGACCGTGCCGGCGACGTCGGCCCCAGCGCCAACGACGGCCACACCGACCACGAAACCTCCAACTGCGGCCCCGCCTGCAACGACCGTGACGCCAGCTCCAACACCCAGGGTGACTCCTACGCCAACGCCAACGGTGACAACAAGGGCACCAACACAGACGCCAACGCCGTCTACGACGCCATCTACTGGAGGCGCCGCAGGTTCCGACTCGGGCTCCAAAACGCCTGAGCCTTCCGCCACAGGAAACGGTAAGGTGTCCGCGCCCGACCTCAACGACCTCCCGCCGATCGCAGGCAGTGGAGTCATCAGCAAGTCAAACCGGAGTTCGAACAGTGGTGCCAGTGACTCGGCATCGAACAAGACACGAAGCTCAGGCTCAGAAGCCAGCAAGTTGTCGACGCTGGCTATCGCCGGCATCATGCTAGGCGTCGTTGGCTCGGTGATCGTCGCGGTCTTCTTCGTCCACGCACGTCGGAGGCGTAACCATGAGAAAGAGTTCGACTCTGCTCGTCAGCGACAGCTCGACGCTTTCTTCGCGCCAGTCGGAGCGCCTCCGATCCCAACCAGCGGCCACCCAGGAGCTGCTTCGATTGCTAGCAGCAACGGAATGACAATCGCGGCGGCTCCTGCGTCACTGACGCCACGCGGACAGATCCCCATCGCTAGTAGCCACCGCTTCAAGCGTGGTGCGTCAGGTGCAGGACCAGGCTCCAAGGGACGATTCACGGACCGTGTGATGAGTGAAGGATCCATTGCGGTCAAGGGCCGTATGGACTCTATTCCTCAGTCTCCACACCGTCGTTCGTCCGACTTCGGCGAGTCAGAGGACGATAATGATTCATTCTTGGGCAGTAAGGCGTACTCATCAGGGCGTCCTCCGAGTGATCGGTCCGGGTACTCTGTGCGGACGTCCAGCAACGGGACGTCGAACGGAGACGGGTACTCCTCGGGTCCTCGGTCTACCGGGACGTCGTACGCTCGTGGATCAACCGACTCGAAGCCTCTCTACTTCCCTGCAGGTATGCCGCAGCCGCGATCCTCGATGGTTGAGATGGGTTTGGCTACCACAGGCCCTGTGCCGACGGCTCGAGCCAGTCTGAGTGATGAGTTCTTCGACTCGCTGCCTAGGGGCACTTCAGGTGACATCCTCGTTCCGCTGGCCAAGCACGACGACACGTACACAGACTACTCGGTCTCGAGTGATGAGTACGGCTCACCGTACGATTCACGCATCACGCGTGGAGACTCGAACGTGAGCTCGTCGTCCAACCCGAATCCGTGGGCCCTGACAGGCTCCGAGGCCAACTTGTCAGCTCGTGACTTCAGCGTCGCGAGCTCTGCTGCTATGAGCACCGACCTGCCGACGTCAGCAAGGTCGGACGACTCGTACTACCAGTCGGACGGCTACGACAGCGACAGCCAACGCGGTGCCCGCAGCGACTCGTACGGATACTACGACCCTCGGTCCACTGGCGAGATGTCGAACCGCAGCTTCCTGAGCTTCAGCAGCGACGGGCGAGCCACTGGCGCCACGCCCGACCGCTTCAGCCTCGAGGTCGAAGAAGGCAATATCTAAGTAGTCGTAGTAGTAGTAGTGGTAGTGATGAATGTATAGTGTCAGTCGTGTCGTCAGCGGTCGTAGCTGTCTGTAGCGAGTGCAGAAGAATCAACGCCGTGATGGGTCAAGTGTCCCTATTGTATTCACGTCTCTCTACTACCCTCCAGAGACTTAGGCCGTGGCCTCGACGCTGGCCTCACCGGCCTGTGCTAATGCCTCGACGATGCGGTTGCGCGCATCCAGGCCCTTGACGCCGAGCTCGCGCTCGCTCTTGATGCTCAGCAGGTAGTTGTCCAGACCGCCCTTCTTGTCGATGCAGCGCAGCGTGTGCGCCGTCACGTTCAGACCGACCTTGGCGTCCAGCGCCTCCGAGTACAGCTGCTTCCACTGGTGGTTCACCTTCCAGGCACGGCGCGTCCTATCACACAGAGCCACAGACGCTCGTTAGCGTCCATATTCGCGTGTAAAATACCGGACACTGTCACTACAATCACATACTTGCGCTTGGAGAAGCTGACGTTGTTGCCGAAATCCTTGTCGCGGCCGGCGAAGAGACCACGGAGAGCGCGGCCGGAGATGTGCTCGCGCTTGGCGCTGTTGCGCGTGAAGCTCTCGAGGAAGCGCAGCGACGACGACGCCGAGAAGACCGACATATTCACCTGCTGCGGCTCTGGGATTTCGTGTGTGGTGGCCACTCACGCAGGCGGACAGGCGATGCGACCCAAAATAATCCTTTCGATACGAACTTCCAAAACAGTTAGGAACTTATTTTGGGTCGAATATGTCACTAAAGCAGAAATAGAAAGGCAATAGTGACATCGACGGCCTTGGAGATGAGCTCCACACGTCGTCGGCGAGTGACAGAAGCAATCTTGGTCAAGCAAGTATACATGTGCGACTATGGTGAAGTGGGACGCTGCGAGAAGTGTGCTGACAAGCGAGGTGTTGGTTCGAGAGATCACGGTGTGGGCCAGTGGCGTGCCTGGGCTCATTCTGGAGCAGTGGAAGCAGTTCGACCCGGAGACGAAGCTCAGTCGCGCCGGGGGCTACGCGCGCTCGCAATTCCTGCGGGAGCTATGGAACAACCGCGGCCAGAATGCACTCCGACTGGCTATCGACTGCTGCTGGGGCCTCTCGACTCAGCGGTTCACCTGGGACGGCTTTGCGGTGTGCTGTGTACAAGACGCCGACGTGAAAGGCCTGGCATTCCTTGTACAACACGGCCTCCTGCGTGATTTTGACGACGAGCAGAAGACTGGACTGTGGAGCAAGGCTCTCACGTCGTTACCAGGCTCTGTGGCCGTGCTGGAGCTGCTCCTAACCCACGTACCACCGCTCACGACGACGGGTGAGACGGTCCCCACAGAGGCCTGGAAGGCCTGGATGGAAGACCCGGCGATGTCGCGCAAACGAGCGAACGAGATGAACACCAAGAACACGGCCTACACACAGTTGCTAATAGAGAGGCTCGGCGCCAGCAGTGTGCCAGAAGATCTCATTGGCGTCGAGGCCGGACGTGGTAACATGGCTCTCGTCAAGTATCTGCACACGATCCCCGGCCAGAAAGTGCGGCCCGAAATTCTGCGAGACGTGTACATGGGACTTCAAACGACACGAAGGCGACCGTTATACGCTCGGTTCACCAATTTCCGACCAGATACGACGCCAGCGCTGTACGAGATGCTGTTGTTTCTGCTGCAGCATCGCCGCGACGTCTCGACGCTGTGGCTCGAGGAACACGCGTTCAAGTGCGGGGATGTGTCAGTGCTCAAGGTGGTTGACTGTATTCGTGGCCCTTTGGAGCTCCGCAACGGATACAGGTTCCAGAAGCTCCCACTGCATCTCAATCCCGAGCTGGTCTCCTTTCTGAGCACCAGGGTCTCCGTCGTGTACTCAATAAAAGCGATGGACGAAGCTGCTGCAAGTGGACATTGGGACTTGTTCACCGACTCCATTGCGGACCAATTGGACTTTTCTGAAGCGGCAGTGGAAGGCGCCGCGCGGAACAGCCACTGGGATGTTGTAGAAGAGCTTTTGGGCTTAGGCCGCACGCTGGTGTTGCCACCGACCGTCATGGATTACGCTGCTCGAGATGGTCGACTGGATATCGTCACTAGGCTCCACGAGACACGAGAAGAAGGCTGCACATCGTCGGCGTTTACCTGGGCAGCTGCCAACGGCCATATCGAGGTGTTCCGTTTCTTGCGTGAGAAACGAGCCGAGACCTGTACATTTCGGGCCATGGACTCAGCGGTGAAGAACCGACGATCAGCTGTGATCCAACTGCTGCTGGAGTCCGAGTTGCCGGCGCTGTGCTCGACGGCCGCGATGGATGCCGCGGCCGGCCATGGAGACTTGGCCATGGTATCGTACCTGCATGCGAATCACCTCGAGGGCTGCACGACTGAGGCGATCGATCTCGCGGCGACAAACGGACATGCCGAGGTTGTGAAGTTCCTGCTGGAGAACCGCACTGAAGGCTTCACCACCAAAGCAATCGAGGGTGCAATGCATCGCGGCTACGGCAAAAGTTACAGGTGGCGGGAGTGGTTGGACAATCTGCACGATGTGCCGCGTGCGACGCCGCATCTACGTACTGGAGATCGACGCCATGTCCAAGTGCTGGAGCTGCTGTATGCGAACCAACCAAACCTGTTCAGGATCCACCATATGAAGCCTCTTCTGGCCTGCGGTGCGTTTAGCATTTGGCTGGCGCAGAAGGAGCAGTTCCCAGACCACGGCAGCGAAGAGGGGGCTATGGCTGAAGCAGGAGCACGGGGATTGCTGTCGACTATTCGATTCCTGGTCGACGTCCAAGGCCGCATCGACTTGCTCCATGTCGCGCTGGCTGAAGCCATGACGAAATCCGCGGCGTGGTTTGGTGTGCTGCGACAATTGTATCCCGGCTCTGTGCCGTCGTGGGAAAAGCAGAGAGGCCCTCAGCTGGACAACACCATGACGTACTCGTACGACGAGGACGAGTTCCGTCGCTTCATCTGCCTGTGTCCTGAGCCGTTCCAATACTTTGAAGCTCTTCGCGCGGCCCGCAACGCGATTGATATTATTGATCGACTGTATGAGTGGACGCCCACCTGTGAACAAATCTCTATTGCTCAAGAGAACGCCAAGATCACGGCAGAGGCGTCGTTTTATCACGAAGACGGTGTGCCAGACTGGATGATCGAGCAAGATCTGGTCGATCTCGAGCTGACCGCACGAGGCTGGGCCCCAGATATCAAAGACGAATTTGACCGCGAGTTGACGTGGCCCATTTGGGCAGTGTATCGGGAGGATATAGTCGCTCTCAAGACGATCTTACGGCTCGCACTCACTCCCAAGTACGCTTCCGACCCGAGGTTCAGCTTTGCAAACGCGCGGTCGCGAGCGATTCGCATTGGTCGGTTGGATATCCTGCAATGGCTACTGGAACAAGTGACACACGAGCCGGTGGAGCCAACACTGCTACACGATGCAATCTACTATCACGACGACGTGGAGATTGCAATGTGGCTCGCTGAGCACTGTCCCAATGGGTGCACAGAGTTTGGGCGTCGTAGACCGTGGGCAACGCCACCGATCCAGTTTGGATTGAACGAGTTTAAGTTGGATCGCATCGAACAAAGCGAGAAGCTTCGAGCGATCGTTGACTTCGGTGGCCTCGCTGCAATTGCAGCAGAGCAATGCAGCGTTGAGCTCCTCAAGAGACTGCACGACACGTACCCTGACGCCTTCATGGCTCGACAAGACCTTGTAGATCGTGCTGTCCACGTGTCTTGTGAAGCAGCGGACTTCGTGACGACGTCTATGACACTCATGCAGCGCTTGCGCGAACCAGAAGGAATCGACGCTGATGTGATTGCCGCTCACGAGGCCGCAGATCGAGTTGAGGCTGCTATCGACGCAGCTCGTGGACGAATCGGGACCTTGCCAGTGCTGCGCTACTTGCATGAGATCGGATACATCCATGTATCCACGATCGCGATGGACAGTGTGCGAAGAGATGACCACATCAGTGTGCTACACTACCTGTACCTGCACTACATCCACGGTGGCTACACTAACCAGGCGATTGTGCGTCCCTCCAATCAAAGCGTCAGTATCAGCAATGCTAACATCATTCGACTGCATCTCGCGCATCACGGCCGTACGGACGACCACGGCGCCTGGGATGAAGCCATGACTTTAGCCTACACGGCGAATGAGTTTGAGGACGACAGAGGCTTCCCACCCCTGCGAATGTGGGAAGATCTCAAGCACTACGGTCGGTGGTTGCATGCAAATGGATGGAAAGAGCCGATGTCACGAGCGTATCGCGCCCCTGACTTCTTTTACAAGCGGATTGCAGAGAAGCGTCACAATGGCGTCGAAAACAAGCAGTCAACAGACAACGCATGAGCTCACAGCCAATGACACGACTTTTAAAAAGATGTTTCCAGCTCGTTTTACTGTTCGATCGGCGCCTGGACTTCACAACGGTACTGCTCGCTCATAGGGTCCACGTCGTGCGTCAAGTAGATCTGACGGGTAGGCCCATTTTGCTTCGCTCCCGTGGTCTTGATCCACTCGAACAACTTGGCGTACGCTTCGGGCAGCGCAGCACACGCCCCCTCCAGCGTCACGAACGCCGTGTGTTCCAATGCCGGCAGCGTGTGGACCTCGAGTCCCGCGATTCCGTGGTCACTGGGCACGTGCGTATCATCTCCCACTGGAATGCAAACCTCCATGTCGATCTTGCTGCCGCCGCCACCGAGTGTGTAGTGTACTGCAAATCCTGGACCAGCACTGGAGAACTTGTGGGTCTCAGCAAAGTCAGTCAGCGTCTTCCACAAGCGCCCTTCATCACGGAACGAGTCCACTTCTTCACGCAGCCCGATCACTCGAAGCGCAGCCACTTGCTTGGTCGACACGTCGCTCACCACTGCCATTGGGACCAGAGGAAGAGCGGGACAGGATAGGATTGGAAATGGGACCTTTGAGATCTTCCGTGGTCTCACATAGGGGAAGATCGGAGTGATGATCGTGTACCCATTTCCAGAACTGCAACTGCAGCGATCGCGTCAACACTGGTAGCTGCAGTGGGGAGATGACTGCATCATTACCCTCCGCCCAAAGATTCACTCGTCTCTGAAGATGTGGCAAAGCAACTCTTTCACGTTCTATATTCCAGCATTTGCTTCCTTCGTCTCAAACGCCCTCCTCGCCCAAGTCTCACGATGCCAAGTCTCACCCAGGCGCCGTTCCAAGTCGCGATCAAGGCTCTGCCAAGCACCCGCGTCGTCGGTCTTCGTGAAGTTGTTGCCAACTACCAGTCGCAGGGTCCGCTCTGGGCTCGTGTGATGCAGTTTGTCGGCACTCATGGTATCGCTCGCCGCTCTGGCGCCGAGGGTGCCTGCTTCGCGGTCTTCTACGATCCTGGATTCAAGGCCAGCGACGTCGACACGGAAGTGTGTCTCCCCATTGACCCCGAGACAACTGTGCCACTCGACCAGATCAAGGACTGCAAGGTGTATGACATTGCAGAGCTGCCTCGAGCCGCGAGCGTCACCCATACGGGCTCGTACGCCGGGCTCAAAGCTACATACGGACTGCTCTTCGGCTGGTTCGCCGCCAATGGTGAGACTGTGTGCGGTCCAATCCGCGAGATCTACCACGTTGGCGTGGACAGCAACGACGGCGATGAAACCAAGCTCGTGACCGAGATCGTTGTGCCACTTGCGAGCAAGTAGGGTGCTGGTTATTAGTACCAATAGTGGAGAAGCAATGTCCTCACCACCCACTCGTAATATTACTGTAGTTCGCCTTCTTTTTCAACTCTTGATCAGCTGGGGACCCTAGGGACGAGACACAGAGTAAATTAGTCGGGAATTGAAGTCTTGCGTCCAGCCACACGACGGTCCTCACTTTGCGCCGAGCGATTCGTTTCGAAGCGTCGGATTCACTTGAAGTGACACTTTGATACTGCATCCTTCGGCTCACATGGTGCAACTGTGTGGAATATACCCTGTATCCTTTGCTTGCCGACTCTTCCTCCCCACAGAAGGCGCTCGTTTGTGAGCCCCGTAAACGTTGCAGTTCGTAGCTTTACTCATTCTTTTCCAATCGATCCACAAAGGTCTGAAGGGACCAGACCAACTCCCAGTCTCGCACTTCCCAATTACCACCATCCAAGACACCCGCATCGAGGAGCTCTCAACAACCGTCTTCATCAATGCCGCTGGCCAAGCCCTCCACCATCCAAGTCGCCATCAAATCGATCGCGAGCAAGCGCGTGATTGCGTCGCGTGCGGTCGTGGCCGACTACCAGTCCCAGGGTCCGCTGTGGATGAAGGTCGTGGATGTCGCCAAGACGAACCGCATCCGTCCCGCGACTGGACCAGACGCAGCGGCCTTCGCGATCTTCCACGACATCGGATTCAAGGCCAAGGACGTCGACACGGAAGTCTGTCTCCCGATTGTCGAAGGTGGCGAGTCCTCCAAGCTCGAGCAAGCCCAGATCTACGACCTGCCGGAGCTTCCGCGAGTCGCCAGCGTCACCCACAAGGGTTCGTACGACGGGCTCGTCCCCGTGTACAACGAGCTGTTTGGATGGATTGGCTCCAAGGGTGAGACCGTGGTCGGCCCTGTGCGAGAGATCTACCACGTCGGCCTCGACGAAGTCGCCCCTGGCGACCATGACAAGCTCGTGACGGAGATCGTCGTGCCGCTTGCCTGAGCTGCTGGTTCCCTGTGAAGCAAGCAAGAGACGGATAGGAAACATGGCCGCTAGCGATGAGGTAAGTGTGACGTGCGAGTGGTGCGGACAAATAAATGAACTGTATTCATCCACGACGCTTGCCGAGTGTTGCACTGTATACAAAAACCCTTCTGCTTGCTTTCCTTACACCTCGAACTCCTCGGTGTCCAGCTCACTCGGGCGATCGACAGTCGAGTCGTGGAACTCGCCGACGCTCGACGCCAGTGAGAAGCGCGCGCCTCCCTCGTCGTCAATATCCACGTCGCCTCCGTCAATGTCCTCGTCGTCCACGTCCACATCGTCCACATCCACGTCGTTCTCCTGGCCTGGCGGGTTGAAATACTGATCGAACTCGAACTCGAGCGACGTCGTCTGAGCAGGAGCAGCAGCAGCAGCAACAGCAGCAGGAGCAGGGTTCACTTCGTGGAGCGAGTCCAGATCCACCTCACTGGCCGACATGTTGAGCTTGTTGTTCGACGACGAGTCCATCAGGTTGTTGCTGTACTGGCTGTAGTCCTCGTCGTCCATGTTGGACTCCTCGCTCTTGCCACGGAACTTGGTGATGCGTGGCTCCATTGGCTGCGTGTACGTCGAGAACTCGACCATGTCATCGTCGTCTCCGCTGAACTCCATCGTCGCCGCAGCGCCAACAGCGACACCGGCACCAACGCCAGCCGCCGCGTATTTGCCCGACCACTCATTCTTGGCCACTGGCTTGGACAGCGGCGCGTCGAACATCTCTTCGCTGTCACGGTAGGCGTTCGCGGTGGGCTGCTTCCATTGGCCGCCCATCGCGGCCTTCTTCTCGTCACGGATGTCCGGGTACTGGCTACCAGCGGCGTGCTGTGGCGTGGCAAAGTTGTCGTACGACACTGGCACGGCCGCAGTCGTGGTGACAGGCGGCATCTCCAGGTCCGGACGCTTCTGGCTCACGTTGCGGCTTGGCACGTACTTCTGGTCCTCCTCCTCTTCCTCAGCCTCACGCGCGCGACGACGCTGGATCGTGAACACGGACAGCGCCGCCACGAGCACGAGCGCGAGCACACCGACAGCCACGATCACGAACGTCATGACGTTGGAGCTCTCCGTGCCGACGTCCTTGGTGAGGGCCTCATTGCTGCTTCCCGAGCTGCTGCTGTCCTTGCTGCCGTACGCGGCGCCGTTCGACGGCTTGGTCGTCGACGACGAGTCGTCCGCAGCCGAGGACCCGGACGCTGGTGCCACGGTCTCCGCTACAGAGCTCTCCAGAGAAGTCTCCGGCGCGATGGTCTCAGCCACCTCCGTGGCGTTGGCCTTGGCCTTAGTGGCCTTGGTGGTCGGCTCCGGCGTCTCGACTGGCGCCTCCGTCGTAGGCGCGCTGGTCGTCTCAGCCGATGGTGTCGGCGTCGGTGTCGGCTTCACAGTAGTGGCCTCAGGCGTCTCCGTCGGCGCCTCCGTGGTTGGCGTCGGCGTCTTGGTGGTCGGCGCCTTGGTCGTCTTGCTAGGCGACGGCGTCGTCGTCGCCAGGCCCGTCACGCCCGAGCCGGAGCCGGAGCCTTCCTGCGCGTGGGCGGCCGAGGCCGCGAGCGCAATGCAACACGCCACGAGCGCGAGCTTCTTGATCATCGACGCGCCATTGCGACGCGCCCCAGTCGGACGGTGTACGGACGCCATGATGGATGTTCACAGCGGTCTCGTTCAGTTCTCGAAAACCCCAAATGACTCGAGAGACTGTCGCTCTTCCCTTCTCAGCTTCCTGCTTCCTGCTTCCTGCTGAGGCTTCTGAGCTGCAAAACAGAGCAGCTCTGTGGGAGTACTGTAGTCTTCAGTATGGACGGCTGGCGGGGCGCTGAGTGAGCGTGGAACGTGACACACTGGCCGTGCGATTGTGAGGAGCGGGCTGCAGATGGCCGCGCCGTTCAAGCTTCAGTCGCTTGTGAGTCCAGCAGCTGGAGACTTCCGCCCCTCTTCCGCTCGGTCTCTTGCGCTGCCGCCATTCTGCCAGAGGGTTGCGTGGCGAGTCAGCACCAAGCAGGCGCAACGACGGACAAGAGGAGAGAGTTAGACCCCCAGTCGCCAGGAGCCAGTTGGGGAGGATGCGCCGTTGATCAAGTACGTCAGTCAGATGCTGACTCGCGATTGCTGAATGTATCTACTTATTTAAGAGCGATTCACAAGATCAGATGTTGCATAGCCGCGACGCTTGCTGAGCTCTTGAGTCGTGCGGTTGAAATGGTCTGGACGTTTTTATTGGACCAAGGCCGGTATAGTTTGGGGATGCTTAGATTGCCAATAATATTGTGCCCTTTCACGCAGGCTCTTGGTGTGTGAATGGCGTTGCGTGCGTGCGTGGGAAAGCTATGATGTGTACATGGATATGTGTACAGTATGTGTGTGTGTGTGTGTGTCTGTTGGTGAGTGATTAGGACAAGAGCGTGGAGGTGGAAGGAGGCGGCGCTGCGAATGACTTGAGCGTCACTGGCGGCGTGGGGACGCTGGTGCTGGCGTTGGAAGGCGGCTGTGGCAGTGACGCATGGGCCATCGCCATGGCAATATCCCTGGGCTCTTTGAACATAATGACCACGGCCGTCACGTTGTCCATCGACCGCTGCTGCACGATCGCGTGTTCCACGGTGGCCTGGATTATACAGACACCACAAAGGATCAGCGACTACTGTCATCAAGCCATCTAGCAGCGTCGCCTCGCCACGACAAATCCACCAGAAAAGCAAGCTCACTGACCTCCACAGCACGCTGCACATCGCCCAGCTCCACGATCTTCTTCCGCACAAAGTTGATGGCTTCTTGGTCTTTCAGCACGTCGTACAGACCGTCACTCGCCAGCAGAATGAACTCTTCGTCGCCTGTTGTGAAGAACAATTCGTCAATGTCTGAACACTGCCTGGAAGCCATCCATGCACCATCCATCTCTGGTAGATGGTTGACGATCTCACTCACCTGTAAGCTCTGTGCGTGTGATCTCCGGCAGCGCGATCACCAGTGGGCCCTTGAGGATATCGTTGGGGTTCACGGGCAACTCCTGCGAATCGTACTCGCTTCGAGGCTTGGAGTCGTTAGCCTTCTTCAGCGGGTCCGGCAGCTCGAACTCCTTGAATGGCGAGTCACCAAAGGCTCTTGACACTGCGAGCTCGCCCATAACGCGGCCGTGGATCACAAAGCCGCCCGTGTCCCGTATCCGTGCCGCCTCGTCCGGTCGATTCGGCTTGTGGTCGTTTGATAGACGAACAGCCTGGCCGTTTCGACTCAATACTGTGCGAGAATCCCCAACGTTCGCAACGAACAACTGATTGCCAGCGATGAAAGCCGTCGTGGCTGTGCTGCCTGCCTGTGGTCTCTCCGACGTGCTCAAGAAGTCGGCATCCGTGCGCTGGAAAGCGTCCTCGAGCGTGAGACATATCCTGTCGTACAGTTCATCGTCTTCAGCCGGTCGGCCGACTTCCTTGTCTTCTGAGCTCCATGCCTCTTGCCTCGAGTGAAACTCCTCGATGATATTATGGTGCAGTGTGTCGCCCAAGTATGTCGACGCCTCCATGCCTCCGTGGCCATCGTACACGCCAAAGAAGCTCTGCGGGTACAGACCGAGTCGAGCCAACGGCGCGATATTCAGATCCTGGATGATCGTATGGGCATCCTCCATGTTCTTGCGCTGGCCCATGTTCGCGAACGCACCATAGTCGAACCGGTTCACTGTCAGGCACGTTTGTGACACGAGTAGATCATCGCCAATTTCCAGTCGATACGGGTCGCCGTAAGGCCCGCTCAGCTTCATGAACGTGCCGTTCGTCGAGCTCAAGTCGATCAAGTAGAAGCAGCTCGTGGCCTCGTCATACCAGATTCGGCAGTGCTTTCGAGACAGCTCGCCGTCGCCTGCGTGGATCATGTTCTCCGCAGATCGTCCGATTCCTGCTCCTTCCGGACCGATCGTGTACGTCTTGCCATTGAGTTTGCCGGACTTGGCCGCGATCTCCAGCGTCTGTGTAGCGGCATCGAACTGTGTTACGTAGAAGTCCGATTTACCGGCTCGAAACACCGTGTCGTGGACCAGCGGCCACTGCATTCGGTCCTCGTCCTTGGAGTTGGAGCTTGTGCCTGTGAGTCGAATGAACGTGCCGCTGTTGGCCGCCGACGAGTTGATAATGTAAAACCGGCCGTTGCGGTACTCGACCCGCGCGTGGTCCGTGCTCGACAGCAGTTTGTCCGCTGGGATCGCAGCCGTGTTGGTTTTCTCACGGCCGATAGTACCGCCCTGCTCGCCGAACCGGAAGCTCGTGACCAGATCGTCGTCGGAAAATGACGTCATCTTGAGCACGACGTGAGACCATTGCAAGGCGTTGCTTCCAAATGAAGGCTGTCTGTCTAGTCCTCCACTGAAGGCACGAGGCAGGCTCGCGATCGCTGGGTTGGAAGCCGGATTGCTGTGCACGACGTCGTCCAGGGAGATCGAACTGAGACTCGAGTCGGCTCGTAGGAGCCGGTTCACGCCTGAGTCCTTCGATCGATCAAAGCTGTTGACGCCACGCGAGTCTGAAGACGACACTGTCATAGAAACCTAGCTGTTAGAACGAGGAGATCAGGCACTGAGGAGCACACTGCACTCACCGGAAGAGTCCACTCGTAGCGTCGCGGACCGCCTCCTGTACTCCATATCATCGTGCTTGCGGTCTATTCGCACCGTCATCTCCATCATCAGTCTCCTTTATCCACTCCACGCTGCAAAGCGAGTCTCCCCACTTACCAAGCGGAGCTCCTAGCCCGTCAGGGTGATATCTCTTCAGCGTGGCGGCCTGTTCGGGCAGATCGTCGCCCGGCGTGGCTCCCAAGTACCCTTCGTCGCTTCCAGGAGGCAGTGCTGAACCTCCTGCCTTGGAAGAAGGCGCGCTGCTGCTCACGCTGCTGTTGGTGGATGCCGTCTTGCTGTTGGGGGCGCTCATGATGGCCATGTTGTCGATGTCCTCACGCACAGCGGACACCATTTTGGACTCTGGCGACGACGGAGCCACTGCTGCGGGCCGGCTTCTCGGACTACTTGGCGTCTGCATGTCTCTACGGCAGGCTGGGTGCGTGCAATGGGCTCAGAGACTCCACGACAGAGTGAGCTAATCGGCTCGCGTGTGGACTCGTGGAGGTCTCACTTAACTCAATTCCAGAGCCGCCAGAAGGGTCCAGGGTGTGGGAGAACGCAGCCGACACTGCAGCTGGCAAATGCCTCGCTTTACTCACGCGCGTGCGTCTTGCGGAGCCGCGATCGGATGGCGAATGCGTCACGAACCTCAAGCCCTAGCCGAAAAGAGCTCTCTGTCGGCGGGTTTGGCGGCGTTTCCACGCGGATTTCGAGGGTCAAGACACAGCGAAACGCGGCGGAGATGATGGGGGTACGATGGGAGGGGAGTTGGCACCGAAGGATGCGTAGGGATGGCGTGGAGGTGGCGTGGAGATGGCGAGACGGCGCCGTCTTCTCTGCCGCGCCGCTTTGAGATCTTATCGTTCGAAAAACAGATCATACGGAGAGTACAATATTCCCTGTGCTGTGTGATACATAGGAGAAGATTGTGCCCAGATATGTAGATAGGAAGGGTAGACAGTACAGTAACGGCCAATGTAACCCAGTGATGGTGGAGGGTTTCGCTGGTGGCAAGACTGCATCTCCACCAGTTGGACTCCAGACGTGCGTCCTCTGGTCTCAGGCCAGTCCAAAGAAGCCCATTATCCACCACCATCCATGTTTCATTGAAGCTCTCAAGGGGGAAACCTTGGACTCCAAGGCGTGAATGGCAGGATAGAGGCGCGTCGCCTCCTGCTGAGGTGGACCGAGAGAACCATGAGCTCAAAGAGTCCGTGTGACCAATGCACCGACTTCAAGCTCTTCAACCCATGATTAGGCGGACATACCTACCCGTAAACTACCAAATTAGTCTTCATATTTACACAAATACTTCAAAAATAGACAAAAGCCTCGCTTATACGATATTGGCTACCAGTTAAAGCAGGTTTTGCCGCCTTTCCCGGAAGCCAGACGGCCGAAGGACCATGGATCATTTACCAGCAGCTCACCAGCTGGGAAAGTACGTCCGTTGACCCAAGCTTGATGCTTTACGTGCTCGCCTTTACAGGAGCAAGAGCTCCCCACCGCCTCGCGTGGCGCTTGGCCGACGCGCTGACTCGCACGGATCCGTCTGGCACTGCGCTTCGTGCAGTAGTCAGACGCTTCGCAAGTGCCATCGGAGACCATGGTGACTTCCGAGGGGCACTCACGGACACCACTGCAGCAGCCACGACGTCTATGGGTCCGCGAGGTCGCCAGCATCTATAGCAGCAGCTCCACAGCCTCCAGTTTTTATATGATGACGAGTCCAGACATGACGCGGCGGCGGCCGTGCCACGTGCGACGTGTACGTGCTCGGTCCGTGAGCTCACGAGGAGAACATGATGAGTGTAGCGAACACCAGAGAAGCACAGGACGCTGGACAATGAGCAGAATACGGCCGACGCGATTGGTGCGATGGCTCGCGCTGGCAGTGATGGTGAGTGTGATGATGACAGCGTGCCACGCACAGACGTCGGACAGCTCGTCGTTGGGGGATACGGTCTCGCCACCAGCGACGACAGTGCCGAGGCCGTCACCGCAGCCGAGACCGACGACGGCCAGGCCGCCGCCTTCGCCGTCACCCACGTCGGCACCAACGCCAGTTGAGACACCCAAACCTCCGACGCCAACGACTGCGGCTCCTACTTCCAGGCCAACGACGAGGCCAACGCCAACGCCAACACCAACACCAACACCCGACACTCCAGAGCCGACGCCAGAACCTACTTCCAGACCAGCTCCCTCCCCAGCCCCAACTCCACCTGAGCCGATCACACCGCTGCCCGTGCCGACTCCAGCACCTCCGTCAGGAATCCCAAAGCCCTCGCCAGTTCCAAAGCTAACGCCAGGAGCTGGCGTGGAGCCAACTGCAAGTCCTCCCCCGACGGCGAGCCCGAGTCCAATCCCAACACCACCACCGTTGAAGAATGACACCAACGTGACAACGGAGCCGTCGCTCAAGCCTTCGTCCAAGCCAACTCCCACGCCGACACCCACGCCAACACCGACGAGTGAACTGAAAGAAGCGTCCGTGAAAACCACCACAGCCCCCACTTCGTCGGGAAGCAAAACCTCAGACGCTCAGACTTCGGCCATCAAAGACAGCGGCTCGTCATCTGCAACGCTCACGATGGGGCTCGTCATTGGTAGCGTGGCCTTCATCGTGATCGCTGCTGCTTTGTTTGTGTACGCACGAGTCAATCGCCGTGGCGACGACGACGATGACAAGGCCGAGCCACGACGAGAAGCCCGGGATCTGCAGACGACGACGCGGAACGCTCCTGGCTACACTCAGCTTTCTCCAGTCCGCCAGCCACCGTCGCAACAGCAGCACCAGCCTCCACAAGGGTATGGCAACCGGTTGAGTCAGTTGCTGGGGCCAAAGCCGCTTATGACGAGATCGCAAGACAGCCCTGACAGCCCGCCGCGGTACGGCGACTCAGTGGACTACAACGACCCGGCGCTCGACGTCCTCACACCGATCAGTGACATCGTCACGGCCATGGATTCCTTTTCCAGTGATACGAGCGACCACGTTGTTGGATTCAACTCCTTGACAGAGAGTGGCAAGCCCAAGATGTATCGAGAGACCGATGATGACTTTAGCCAGTCCGTGTCCTCAGCAGGCGAGCAGTCACTGACAGCGAGCTCCGCTTTCTACACCCGAGAAACGGGTGAAAACGACGTGTCCGGCGACTCTGATTCAGACAGTGACAATGACGACGTCGACATCGACGATGCAGACAGCCAAGACGATGACATTGTCGGTCTCCACGACAGTGATCTCACGCCGATGGACGAGAATCCGTGGCTCAAGGCCACCGACTCGATGCCTCGACTGATCTCTGAAACCTACACGAACGTGGATGATTTCCACGACTCGGATCCCGAAAGTGACGGCGACGAGGACGACAGCTACAGCGACGACGGATCCCAGGGCTCGTATGCCTCTGCTAGGACCATCGACACCAGCTTCAGTGGCTTCAGCGATACCAACAGCGGCAGGCGGCTGGACAGCGAGCTCTTCAGCGACGATGGCAACGAGTTCGACGACCAGGACCGAGATCCGTCCTATTTAGACAGCAACAAGGGCACCGACTCGTTCGTTCGGCCAGCGTCTGATCTGAGCAGCGGAGACGAGTTCAACGACTCAAGTGACAGCGATGATGACGACGACGACTACACCGACTTGCGGTGAGACGCCAGTCCCGTATGTTAGCTAGGAACCTTATAAAACCACCTCTCTCTCGCTGACGAGCTCAAGCGTGGAGCGCGAGAGAGTCGTATAGAATCGATAGTGTATCTTTTCAATGGATGGAATGGGATCTGTAAGAAGATCAGCAAAAAGCTCAGGGAAGCGGCGTCGCTGCAGTTGAAGCCACGACCGTTTGTGTTGATGCGCAAATTGTTGCGACAGAAAGACACAATCTCCACCATCGGTAGAGACCAGACAGAGGGGTCCACTCAGCCAATGAAGCCATTTGGAGAGTCAGTCGGCAACACGTGGCTCTGGCTATCAATCGCTGTCTTCAATACCAGTATTGGTACTGTACAGACGTACAGTCGCGGCATGGAGTGTGCCACACGCACAGCGCAGACTGGAAGTATCCATGAGCCCCGCCCGCCAGCTGGGCTCCTTACGGGAGAAGCCACTCTGGTCTGGAATATCGGACCATGGGAGCCAGGAGAGACCTTCACTGCCAGTAGAAGACTGAGCAGCCGACGCCAAGTCTCCTGGTCCGTACACCAACACACGGACTGTGACGTAGAAGACAGTATCAACCACAGCAGCGAAGGATGTCACGGTGCCACTGGACTGGCTTGCGGAACGCTACCATAGCTCATCACTAGCCAATTTCTCGGAGCTCTCGCGCTTATCATCCGAGCTCCACACCCTTGACGGCAGCTATGCGTTTATCGTATCGTAATGCGCTGTGCCTGTTGGTGCTCGCGTCGCTGAATGCCGTCGTCACGCCGCAGACCACGACGACGACGACCATCCTGGGCGACGGCACGTCCCGCACTGAGACCTACGACGCGAATGGCAACCTCATATCCTGGTCAAGCGGTCCAACGGCCGCTGCGCCAACGGCAGTGGCTGCAACACCAGTAGCTCATCCAGTGGCAACTCCAGCGTTGATGTCCGTTGACGGCAGTACGGATGCCGGTCTCGCGACGACCTCAATCACCTCGACGACTGATGGCGGACCGATGACGATTGCGAACCACCCGACACCGCAGCCTCCTCAGGTGACTCAGCCGCAGGCCACGCCAGCGCCACAGGCTCCACAGACTCAGCAGCCGCAGCCAACGCCAGCGCCACAGCCACCACAGACGACCAAGCCTACGACCACCACCGCTGCGCCAAAGCCGACGCAGACGTCGAC
This sequence comes from Pythium sukuiense, assembly GCA_023334995.1. Classification (NCBI taxonomy): domain Eukaryota; phylum Oomycota; class Peronosporomycetes; order Pythiales; family Pythiaceae; genus Pythium; species Pythium sukuiense. The sequence goes on from JAADVL010000333.1 coordinate 27,955, forward strand.
ACCGAAGCCGACGACCGCCAAGCCGACGGCGGCGGTCTCGACCACGACTCCGACGGAGGCACCAACGACGCCAACCGACACCGAGCTGCCATCGACCTCAGTGCCTCCGACAACGGCGCCTCCGACCACCTCAGCTGCTCCAGTATCGTCGATTCCTCCTGCGACCTCGGCAGCTCCAGCAGGCACCAATGCTGCCAACACGACCGCCCCTGCTGGTACTGACAAGCCAGCTTCTACGACGCCTTCCGATGCGGCTTCGCAGACGACAGAGGGGCCGAAGGCCAGTGAAAGCACGTCGACGAGCAGCAGTGAGACTGCCAAGCCTCTCAGTGAGGAGTCGAGCGACGCCTCAAGCGGCCGATCTGGCGTGGCTGGACGCTCCGGCGGCTCGTGGGGTGTTGTCGTCACTGTCGCTGGTGTGATCTGCGCCATCGTCGGTATCAGCGCCTTCGCTCTTGTCACTCGTCGCCGCAAGATGGAGCTCAACGACGCCAAGGCCAGCAATGACAACCTTGACTTTGAGGACGGAACGACGCCAGCGGATGCTCGTCCAGGCAACAACGCCCCGCACGCGGCCGTTCCTCCGCTAGCGGCCATGATGTCCCCTCAGCGTGTGAGCTACGACTTCCGTCGTGCGTCGGATGCTCCGGCTCCTCGTGGGCCCGCCTTGGCTACGCCTGTGGACACAATGGCATCGATGCCTTCGCGCCAGTCACGTGCGGCATCGGCTCCCACGCGTCACTCGCGTGGGGGCTCAGTGCCGACTCGCCAGTCTCGCACGGCCTCGTTCGCTCCAGTCCCCGTGCATCACACGCCAGCCGCCGGCTCCGTCCTCGAGACCCGAGAGTCGCAGGAATCGCGCATGTCGTCGTTCTACTGTGAGTCCAACGACTCATTCATCAGCAGTGCGTCCGTTGCGCCTCCTCCTCCTCCGTCCGATGGCTTTGAGGCTGCTGCCATGGGCTCGAGCTCGGATGCCAGCTCCACGGACTTCACGCCGACGGATTCGTTCGTCATGGCGACCACGGCTGCAAAGACGGCGATGAACGACTCGATCGTGAGCAGCAACATGGAGTACGAGTTCTGTGACGACTCGTTCCAGCCAGTCTCCAACCGAGGCACAGTCCCCAACGCGTACCGGGGCACGGCCACGAACCTGAACCGCGGCACGGTCGCTTGTGCCGCTTCCATCCCATCGGCGTCGTTCAGTATCCTCGACAAGGATGCGACAGAGATCACTGGCAAAAGCAGCTACGACTACGGAGACGACGAACTCAGTGAGGATGACGATGGAGAACTGGACATGGACGAAGGCATCGACTTCGAGACCGCGAGCAACAACTCGTTCACGCAGACGTTCTACGAGCCGCGAGATGACTCGTACTCGGACGACTACGTTCGGGGCTCCGCCGCTGACTCGGCCATCCGCGGCAGCACAGACTCGCTCTTCAGCCGCAGCAGCTCGGAATTCAGCGAGCGCAAGACCGATGACTCGCTTGCCTAGGCCAAGCAGCGTCAGAACCCCCCCCCCCAACTCGAGTTGTCGTTTATGTAGTGTGTACGGCAGCGTCCGTTCGGTATGATAGTGAAAGCATAGTGTGTATGTATGGTTCCCCACAGAGTAGTAGTAGTGTGTGCATCAATGCCTGTTTGTGTTTTCGTCGGAAGAATACAATCGCCTTGAGATGCAAAAAGAGTGCCTGTGCACTCCTTGGTAGAAGGATTCGGTCGTATCAGAGACCGTCTACCTCGTCGAGGCTTGGCTGGGCTGAGCTGCCTTCTGCGACAGTGTCGATGGCACGGCGGCCACCATCATGATACGGCGTGGCGACTGGGTCACTGCCGACATTCCTGGCGGTGGTGGCACAGCCAAGCTCAGGTTTCCCGACGCGCCTCGTGGTGGAAGGATCACTGCTGGGCCGGCCGGCGGCGACGCCAATGGTGAAAGCGCCCCACTGCCGCTTGTACTTCCACTCTCCGACGATGGCGAAGGTGATTCTGCAGGCGCACAGGAGAGGAGGAACTGCTTGATGAGACGACAGCGCACAAGCGCCTTCTTCTTGGAGCGGCCTTCGAGCGTCGTCGTGTGGGTGCCGTCGTCAAAGTCAAAGTGGACTTTGTAGGCACGCGTGTCGACCTCTCCACTCAAGATCTCACCCGAGGCCTCGATACGGACGTCCGTGATGGAACGCAGCTCCTTCTCAACAACGCGTGTGCGACTGAGCTTGTGTAGCGGACACAGAGGCTTCGTCGAGCGGATGCTGACGTGGCCAAGGTCTCTGTTCATGATGAACGTCTCCACACGGCCGTTCAGGAACACGGCCGCCGCACAGACGTACACGATGCCTGCGACCAAGTACTTCCACCAGTTTACTATGGCTTCCTCAGCCTTGAGTCGCGCGTCCGACAGAGCTTTCTTGTGGATGTGGTCCACGAAGATCGACGCTGCAATGATCAACAAGCAGCCAAGGACCCACATCGCCCATGGGTAGCTCACGATACGCAGCTCACAAGGAGGTCCCGTGTTCACTCCATCCGGGCTCTCCGTGAACACGCTCGTGAAGACCTCTCCACGGCGGACCTTGGCGTCCCACTGCGACGACGACGTACGGCGTCCGTGCTTGTTCTTGTCAGCAGCGATGGCGCGACGGAAGCGCTCGAGCTGCAGGATCGTGAGGCGACGGTTGTTTTTGGCGCGACTTTCGTCCTGTTCGATCTCTGAGACGCTTCGCATCTCGACGTCCGGGCCCACCGACGTCTCCACCTCGGATTCTTCGCGACGCAGGATGCCACGGCCTTCGAGGTCTTCAAACTCGCTCTCGACTTTGCCCTCTTCGGACTTTTTGCGACTCATGGCGTTGTACGCCGTTGCTCCTTCTCCAACTTCGTTCGACGGAGCGCCGGGCGTGTTCACTGGGCTCGCACCAGGCGACACGCCGCTGGGTCCCTTGGGATGCGCATCAATGCCACGTTTGTTCATCATCGTTTTCCCAAGGAGAGCGAATGTCGCACTGGAAGCCGACGCCAGAGGATGGTGTCACGATGGCGAGACCGATACGAAGCTGGCCACCAGCAGTGACCGACGCAATGGAGGCGAAAGTGAGGTAGCCGAGCGGAAGCGACTGCGCGTGGAGCTTAACCAGGTGCAGCTAAGAAGGGTGAGAGACTGGAGACCCTCACGACACCACAGGTCTCCACATCGCATCCACTTCCAATGAAAAATAGGGACCGAAATAGCTCCACACCGACGGTCTGATCTGGATATTGAAGACTGACGGTCAGCGGCGTCGACGGCCGGCGTCACGACGCCCCGCATGCGACGAAGTGGCGGGAGAGGTATGAATAAGACACGAGGTTCCGAAGAATATGAAAATGGTATTGAAGAAGACCTCTCCTCTGCGGATTTCAAAGCAAACAACGAAGCGAGCGAAACTCTCCAAGCTTCCATGGGTTGAGTGCCATCCAGCAAGCTATCGCCGATGAGAGTTGATTGAGCAGTGTGGCGTGTTGCTCGAGCCGCGGCGTCCAAGGTGTTACTCAAGACAAGCGTATGTTCACTAGGTTCGAACGACAGCCAGATCATCGTATTCTCATGAGAACCTCAGGGGGGGGGGGGGGGG
>JAADVL010000334.1:0-31507 GCA_023334995.1 Pythium sukuiense
GGGGGGAGGAGGAGGAGGACGAAGAAGAAGTCGCGCGGAGAGGCGGCGGCTTCGTTCGAAGGGGTTGAGTCGGCAGTCGCTTGAGAGAAACAAGCGGCGGAGGACTTGGTGGGTGGTGGTTGACTTCACAAGAGGCGGGTCGAAAGCTGTTGGCTGCTGCTGCTGCTGCTTGCGTTCGGCGAGTGCTGTTTGGAAGTGAAAGATGGAGACGACCTCGCCACGCCTCGTGTTGCTTCCAACGGCCCTCACGGCTCGGGGTTCAGCTGACGAGACTCCCAGGAGTGAACCTACGGTGCCGAGTCAAACGTCCTCACACTCGCACGGGATCTCTCTTTGGCTCTTATTCGCAGCATGTGTCGAGCGTCGAGATCTGGTGCGAGCCGTCGTCGCTTTGGCTTCCCTTGGATTGGCTCGCGAGTCCTCGCGGGGCTTCAACTGCGTGTGCCACGCCAAGCTCAGTCACTCGGTACGCTGTACCAGCCACAGCCCAGAAAAGCGAGTTGCCTCGCGTGCTATTTCCATCGTGAGGCACAGCCGGCTGCTTGTTAGCTCGGCACGGAGATGTCTTCCACTCCTGATAACGCAGCAAACACGGTTAACAGTCAACTCCACATCAAGAGGCAAGCTATTCTCAGCTCGCTCGCTCCTTACCTCGCTGCCACCATCATGGCCGTGCAGCACAGAACGCCACCGTGGCCTGTCTCCGATCTTTTCGCCACCTCGAATGGATCCTAAGGCAGCGGCGAATGCCAGCTCGGCTGCTTATTGAGAGCGGTCACCAGAGCACCTGATCACATATAGAATCTTCGCCGCTGTCTGCCACAAGCACCTGGAGAGGGCATCCCCATGTACCTTGGGCTGCACATGCGATGGAATCGTTGTCGCCGTGGTCTCGAGCTTTGCAGCGTGGAACTTCCTCTCGAGGCGGTGACGCCTCAAGCTTCCGAGACTCTATTCACCCCCACGAACTGCACGACGAATGGCAAAACCCAAATACATCCAATTACGAACTTACTCTCGGTCTGTCCACACATCTCATACGGCTTTGATTCCCTAAAACCCGTGCATGAACATCACGATCTGCTCCTGGATCCGCTTCTTGATGCCAAAGTAGAACCGCAGGTCTGCCTCCACGTCCTCGCGGTGCATGTCGTTGAGGATCGCTTCGCTGTTCGACAGCGTGCGATAGCACTGGTCGATGCTCTCGTTCACCTTGCGCAGCCGGTGGTGCATGACGTCAAACTCGTCCGGCGCGACGCTAGACCGCGTCAGAGTCGTGATCGCTGTGGAGTGGTGTCGTTTGCTAGGGTGCGGCACGAGTTCTCGCGACGTCGGCACTTCCACAATATCAGTGGCCGCCGCAGAAGCCGCAGCAGCAGCAGTAGGTTCACGCCGCCGCTTTCCAGCGGCACGTCGCGGCGTAGACTGTGCTGGTGTGTTGTTGTCGGTCGTCTCGTAGTCGGAGCTAGCCGAATCGTCGTCGATCGAGTTGATGGCGCTCGAGTGGAGCACCAAATCCCTCGTCTTCACAGGGGACGGCGTCGTCGCCTTGGACGCGGAAGCTGACGAGGCAGCAGCGTTGGCCGCAGGCTTCTTCGCTCGTGAGGGTCGAGGCTTCTTCCCCTTCGCTGTCATCGAAGTAGCAGCCGGAGCGGCTGGGGCCGCCGCTGACGAGGCGCTGGACGATGGCATGATGGAGAACAGCCCACGCTCGACCGCCGCCTTCGCCTGATCTTCAAGCAGCCAGCTCGGCAGCATATCAGGGTTCTTCAACTCCACAAAGCGGGGGGCCTGGCCGTACGAAGGCACCGGGGAGTCGTCGAGTTGTAGATCAACGCCATTGTCGACAGTCGTTTCTGCGGATCGGGCGATCGCAGCAGGCTTACGAGCCACTTCCGGTTTCTTCGAAGAGCTCGCAGGAGCAGAGTCTTCAACCGGCTTGATTGGAGCTTTCGTCGGCGCGGGACCCACCAATGTGATTGTAGACGCTTCGTTTGCGACGATAACAAACGGAGGCTGTGGACGTGGAGGGATAGCGTCGGTCACGATCGCCTTGTGGAGCTCGGGCTCGAGCAGCAGACCCATGTGCAGGTACAGCAGATCCAGACGACCGGCACACGAATCCAGGAACGGCTTGGGCTCCTTGGACTTCTTAGCGTGGTTCCACGTGCGTCGGTACATCATGACGATCTCGGACCACATCTGCTGGAGCTTCTGGGCCGTGTGGTTCTGGATCACGTTGGGCGCGACGTTGTCGAACAGCGAATCCGAGAAGTGGAGCTTGTCGTAGAACGAGTTCTGGCAAAGGAACGAGCCGTGCACGTCGCGCCAGAACGCGTTCACCTCGCCTCGCGCAGCCGGAACGACGTGCATTTCACGCCAGCGCGTGTTGAAATCCGGACTCATGAGCATGTTGATCAGGCGGAAGCGGCAGCCGCGACGCGCGCGGATCGCCGAGCGGAACGTCGACGCCATCGCCACTGGAGGCTCTGCGAACGCCGCCACTGCAGCAGGAGCTGGGGCGGTCGGCGGCTGAGCAGTAAGAGTAGGAGCAACAGCAGCAGAAGCAACAGGAGCAGGCACTGGCTTGGCCGGAGACGCACTGGCTTGTTGCTTGGGCTCAACAGTCGCTGGAGCCGTCGCTGCACTCGCCTTCTTCTCCGCCACGACTGGAGCCGCAGCAACAGGTAGCTTCGCATTCGCTGTGGCTGTCGCTTGTGGAGGCTCCATTGTTGGCTGGTTGGCGTCCGTCGCCGTTGCTGTCGTCGTCGCCGTCTTGGCGCTTGTCTCGTCCTCCGTGAGGTCCACCGTCTCCGTCGGCTTGGGCTTCTTCGCCGCCACGAGCACCGGACGCTTCTCTTCTACCGAACGCTTCTCTTCCAGCTCCTGAGCCATCGCGCCTCTCACGATCGCTGGTGGATTCGCTGTAGTGACTGTGGCCTCGCTCTTCGCCGTCTGGGACGCGGCCGCGGTCAGAGACGCCGCCTTCTTCTTGGGCACGTACGGACGCTTCGCCTTGGCGCCAATCGCTGGTTTCGTCGCCGTTGCTTTCGCTGGTGGTGGTGCACTGGCTGTCGCTGTCGATGCGGAGGCAGTCGCAGAGGCAGTCGCTGGACGCGACGCCACGGCCACAACTCGCAGCGGCGCGGGCGGCGTCATCTCCACCTTCCGTGACGCGCGCTTGCGGCTGCCTGTAGCTGTGCTAGCGCTGCTTCCGCTGCGGCGGCGACTGGACGACTGGCGCTCGAACATGGCCAGCATGTCGGCCTCTTGCAGCAGCTCTACGTACTGCGCCTTGGTGAAGCGCACGGGCTTGTCGCTGTGCTGCGGCGGATCGCGAGCCTGCATGGAGAGCCCGCGGCGCGCGCACTCGTCCTTCAACGCCTCCAGCGTGAACTGGTCGTACGGGTCGCGGAGTCCCACGGCCTGTGTCGCCTGCGAGCGTCGCGGCCGCAGCAACGGCGTGCGAGGCGTCGCCACCAAGGGCGTGACCACCACACGCGCACGCCCAAGCGACGGTGACGCTGTTGTTCTTGAAGCAGGCGCCTCACTAGAGACAGAGGCACCATTAACGGGCGTGCGAGTGGGCGTGAGCTGGGCGGCGGCTCGCGTCGTGCGCTTGGATTCCTCAGCCGCCAGGATGCCCCCAGAGCCCGGAGAAGCGACAGTGCGTGGCGACGTGACAGGCCCATTCAAACCGAGCGACGTGAGCGTCTGCTGCTTCATGGAGCGGCGCGTGGGCGTCGTCACCGCGGGCGTCGGCCGTGGTTTCCCCTCCATTTTCGCGGGATTTCTCGTGTTTCTCCCCGCCTTCTCGAGTGTGTGAGGAAGCCCAGACCATCACTCCTCTGGATAGCGGGTATGGGCCACTCGTTTCAGACGGGTTCTCTCAGCTGGAAAACGGGTCACAAACCCGTCGTTGAGATAGGCGGCGAAGCCCACACCCGTAAAACGGAAGTTGGCACAGGGGTAGGGATCTGTGAAATTAATCTCCACTTGTTTGTTGCCATTACAACTCTACGTCAGTATCCTGTATATCAGAATATAGTCAAACGAAGATATATGTTCATCTGAGTATTGAATTAAGAGGTGTCTGAATGACGTGGAGATGAGCTGATGCACGCGGGCAGAGCACGATCATGGAGATGGACGACGGCGATACACACGGCGCCAAATCTGTATCGGCTGATGCAATGTGGATGAAAGAGAAGATGGAGAAGGAGGGGGGAGTGTCTGCACGCCCGCCGTGCCGTGGGTCACCTTCGCGTTGACACCACGTTGTTGGCGATTCCATTCGTGAGCCCCAGCGCCGTCTCCGTCGGCGTCGTGGCATTCGCGCTTCCTCCTGCTCTCTCTCTCTCTTCCCAATCCGACAGCTCACGCTGCTTCCTAGAAGCAACGCCATCTGACGACCTCCACGGACAAGCGACTCGATCGTCAGGGGGGTACAGTAGCCAAGTGGGCCGACGTGATACACCGGCTCCGCTCCCATCTTCTGGATCGTCTTCCTCATCGTCGCATATCGTAACTTACCAGTGCGGCGCCGCACCGACGCCCTGAACCGGAGGAAGACTCTGCGGCAGTAGAGAACTAGCCCTCCAACGCGCACTGAATGCGGCCGGACGAACACTACGCGTCCTCACCGACGGAGACCAACGACAAGTGCGGCAGCAACCCGCACGACCAGCACGAACCGGCGTCTTCCTGGAGCATGGAGCTATCACGGTGGCGCGTGAGACTACGTCGCCTCAAGCGCTGGTCGCGGTACGAAGGCCGCGCGAGTGACGGCCAGTTCAACACAGCAGATCTACCCGACGGAGAAGATCTGCCTGGCGCCAAGCCGCCTGTGCGCAAGCGCCACTCGCTCACGGGCGCCGAGAGCGTGCACTTCGACCGGGACCGCTTCGCCCGCTACACCACCCGCAGCCAGTACGAGCCGGTCGTGCCGCCCGTGTGCATCCCGTCGACGTATCGGCTCCAAGACAAGCAGCGCGGCGTGCGCGTGGGCGGAGACCGCGTGCCGTTCACGCTGGACGGCCACATGCGCCGCCGCAAGCTCGTGCGACCGCTCACGCGCATCGAGGAGAGCGAGCCGATGGTGCTGCAGTCTCTGCCCGACATGCGCCACTCCATGGCCATGGCCAACGTGTACGCGTGGCAGGCGCGCTCCCGCTCGCGCCGCGCCGCCAGCGTGTAAGAGTGACGAGTCGTCCCAGTCAAGTCACCCGTGTTGCTCTCGCTGTTCACTCATCAAGTCAAACCAAGCAACCGCTCGAGCCCTGCGACATGATGACCCAGTCAACCATACTGAGTCGGAGCCTGTCTTGGTGCCGGTGGATGGACATGGAGAACACCCAGCTTCCATGGAACGCCAGGCACCGGAATACGCCATGCCACGCGCGCTCGGAAAATTCCCCCACACAAGAGCCACGCAGCCTGTATGCGCATGCCGTCATGTGCAGGTGAGTGCCTCCACGTCACTATCCAGCCATTCAAGTGACGTCAGTAGAACGGCCGCCGGTCATTTGGAGCGCGAGAGTGATGGTCTCTCGAGTCAGCGGCTCTGAACGCTTGAAAAACCAGAGGCGGCAACCAGTGGTGGATACTGCGAGTCGCCTGGGGCTTTGTTAGCGTTGGTCTCTCATGCTCTGTCGCATTTCCATTCTCACCACGCAGCCCACATTAGTGCTTGCTGCCTGCCACCTCCACCAACTAAAGCGACTGCTCCGTACCGCCGTCCCTTCTCCCACCACCACTAGTCAGTACCATGGCCGTCGGACTCGCAGCGCCACGCAGCAACAGCGCGCGTGTGGACCCGCACGACCAGCACCACGGTGTCCACGGACACACGCACAACCAGCACAAGGCCACGCAGAGCCACCGCAGCCACAGCCACTGGTGGCACTTTGGCCACAAGAAGCCGCAGCCGCAGGATGAAGTGGTCTCCACCACGCAGAGCCACGGCCATGGCCACCACCATGTCGCCACCAAGACTCGGTATGCGCGCCACCACACGACGGACTCGATCCCGGCCATCCCGGAGCACCGGCCGACGACGTTCAGCAAGCGCGGCAGTGTGACACTGCAGCAGCACGAGGACCCGCGCACGGTCTCGCGACGGAAGCGCATCGTGCTGCACGCCATCTTCAAGTGCTAAGCCAATGTATCTACCTACGAGTCCGCGAATGCGGCATTGGGCGCCTCCTCAGCGAGGTGAGGTCGCCAGAATAAATCCACTGACGCACCCACGGCGTGCGTCCCTATTTATCCAATATAGAAACCGCCTTTGAGCTTCAACCGACGCCAAGTTATCTTTCGCATCCCCTTTCATCAAGGGCCGTGATTCATGCAGAGGCGCTGGCCTTCGCGCTGGCTCCATGTGACGGCGCTTGCTCCGGCTGGAAGCTGATCGGATCGCCGCCCATTTTGGATCATCGTGGAGCTCCTCATTGGAGACCTCCCATGGGTAGAGGCGTCCAGCGCCTGGCTTCCATCTGGATGGGACATTGTGGCTGACACTCGTCTCTGATTGGCTGCGGTTGAGTTACTCACTCAATTTAAACCAATCAGAGACGCGTAGCTCTTCGCTCACACGTCACAGATTCCGCCAGCTTTGCGCTGCTGGTTGCCCGACTCTTCCGCACTGGCACCGGATGATCCGGTGGTTGCATGACGCTGCCTATGCTCTCTTCTTCTCGCCCGGCCAGCATTGCATTGAATTGTAACGGCGACCCGGCCATCCACTCTCCGTTCTCTGCCCCTCCGACGCCAGCGGCTCTTTCATTCTACATTCGCACCACCTCCGCTAAACATGAAGAGCTCGCAGCGCACCCTCCACCCCTTCGGTGGCTGCATGACGGTGTCGGTCGTCGAAGACGCACACGTCAAGACCAGCACGACGTCCACGGTTGGCGCTGAGACCCTCGCCTACGACGACAACGACGACAGCGCGCTGCTGTCGGCGCAGTGGGAGGTCGGCGTCGAACGCAAGCGCTCGTCGTCGTTCGAGGCCTGGATCCACAAGACGCTCCAGAAGAGCGACGACCCGCAGGCGCTGGCGCGTCGGGCAGTGCGTCGCGCCAAGCGCAAGGCTTTCTTCCGTAAGCTGTTTGGCCGTTCATCTGCAAATGACGACGAGCAGTCCGATGACCAGCCACGTCGTTCCATCGCCGTGGATCTGAGTGTCAAGGCTCCAGACGACGAGGCCTCAGCCTACCGACTCAACGAACTGTACTATTCCTCCATGTCCAACATCCTGGACCAATACCGGTCCGAGAAGGAGCTCATGGTTATTGCAGACGACGCTGACACGACCCGAGTCAGCATCCTGGAACTGGACGAAGAGGACCAGGAGGACGACGATGTCGACTTTACAGGACTGCCGCAAGCCGAGATCGTGGCTATCCCGGTGGCGGAGAAGGAGGAGACCCCAGAGATGGAAGTGGCCACGGTGGAGGCTGAGCCAGTGAGCTACGTGGAGCCTCCTGTGCGCGTGCCCTTTGAGTACACGCTCCAAGACCGACGCGGTGGAACGTTGGTCGCGGGGCTGCGGGTGCTCTTCACGAGCGCCGCCTTCAAGCGCAAGCAGCGCCAGTTCCTCTACACGATGCGCTCCATCCCAGAGGACTCGCAGTTTGTCGTGCTGCAGACTTGCAATAGTGAGAGCGAGGACGACGACGAAGGCCCGGACGCCGTGCTCGTGACCGACGGCATCTTCCCGATCGAGTCGGACTGGGTCTGAGCGTCCTGATCATCCTTGTTAGATCACCGCCGCGTCCAGTTCAGAACCAGTTGGCCTCTTGCAGTCCTTGAGGTTGCGCGCTGACTGGTCGTTCCATGTTCTTCGTCTAGTGACGTACCCCGTAGTGTATTCTTGTGTGGCCTGCCGCGTCGGCAGCCCACGCGCTCGCCAGCGCAACCTATCTATCCCTAACTTATTAATCAATCGATGTCTTCCGTGTGTCTCATCACTTCGCATCCCTTCCACGGCACTCACTCCTCCATGTACGCAGGACCAACGCAGAGAAGCCATGCAACGTAGGACTACGTCTGCGTCACTCGTGGGCCTGCCGTGTTTACAGGTCGACCGCGTGAGTGAAGTTCGAGGCTTGCAGTCGTCGGGCCATAAGACAGCGTCGGACATCTCGAGTACAGTGTAGCATCAGACACTCCATTGATCTTGGAGACCTTCGTGGGCGTGTTGTCATGCTTGAGGTCCGAACGCCCGCGCTGTAGAGGCAGTGGATACTGGAGGGACTTGTCCGTAGATCCGGAGCCTATTGCGGACGCTGTTTCGTCCATGGATGACGGTGGTCCGTCGCGTGCCGTGGCGTGCTGCACGTCCGTCGTGGCGAAAGCGCTCCAGCTGGCGAGTAGCTTTGATTGTCCGTCGCATTTTCCTGTACTGATCAGCATCACATATTAGCCAATCAGATCACCTAATTCGTGATATTAGCCAATCAAAACTAGTATTTCAGAATTGACCATCACTCTGAGTCGTCCCTCGTTCAAGGATCTGTGATTCGGGACACCCCACCCCATCGCTTTAGTAGCTCTTCATTTCCCATCAAGCTGACGCGCCATCACTACAGCACGTCAATCCACGCCTGCATAGTATGATGAAGCTTCCGTCCGGATCTGGCTGCGACGCCGGCGAGGAGGCGCCTGCGCACCAGTCGCAGACGCCCAGCGGCGCCACGGCCCACTACATGGCCAACAACGTCCACAACCTGCCCATGGCTGTGGCCGTGCCCGTGGCCTCGGGAGCCATGGGCGTGCCCAACATCGCGCGCTCACGGTCGGTGGGCAACGGCTCACTGGCGACTAACACCGGCGCCAACCGCAAGAAGACCATCCACCAGTTCACGTTCCGCTCGCTGCTGAGTAACGAGGTGCTGCGGCTGTCGGACTTCGCCGGCAAGGTCGTGCTGATCATGAACGTGGCGTCGCACTGCAACTCGACCACGCGCGAGTACCTGCAGCTGAACGAGCTGGCCAAGCAGTTCCCGGAGGTCGTGCTGCTCGGCTGTCCGTGCAACCAGTTCGGCCACCAGGAGAACCTCGTGGGCGAGGAGATCATGCTCAGCCTGAAACACATCCGCCCGGGCAACGGCTTCGCGCCGGCGTTCCCGCTCACCGAGAAGATCGAGGTGAACGGCGCCAACGCGCACGCCGTGTTCAACTTCCTCAAGCTCTCGCTGCCCTTCCCGGCCGACCGCACGCTCATGGACGAGATGTCGTCGCCCGGCGGCGTGTTCTCCCACCCCATGCGCATCATCTGGATGCCTGTGTCGCGGGCAGACATCAGTTGGAACTTTGAGAAGGTACGTCCGTCCGCCTTGGCGTTTGATGCTGAATTCTGATGGACTGACGTATGATTGATTGATTGATTGATGCAGTTTTTGATCGGCCCGGACGGCGTGCCATTCCGTCGCTACAGTCCGAAGGCCGACATCAAGATGGTCGCCGAGGACATCAAGAAGTTGCTCAGCGGCGACTACAGCACCGAATAGACCACGGCCTCCAATCCCCTAACACACAACGCGTATAGCCGCCCTCCATTGTCACTGAGAGGGGGCTCTTTTTATCAGTCTCCCTCCACCGCGTTCACACCATCGAATCCTATTTTGGTCCTCATCATACAGGCATATCCCATGATGCGCTTCTGGTGGTGGTCTCCATTCCCTGTGATTCGCTGAAATTCACCTGCTAGCCATCTATATCAACCAATCAAACTCAATCCTCTCTAAATTTTATACCCAATCAAGTGCATTAAACATTATTCCGCGCCTGTGATTGGCTAATAACTGTTGGTGGTGTTGGCCTTTCGCGTTCCAACCAAATCTCCATTTGCCAAGAGCTCCATCTTGCGCACCAGCAGATCCGTCGCGCCGTCTTCCTTCGTCCGCGACGACGCCACTGGAAGCCCCTTGCCTCCCTCGCTGCCATCTACTAGTACGGTAGTAGCGAGCCACCATGCAGCACGATGAGCTGATCTGGGGCGTGATCTCCAAGCAGTTCTGCTCGTTCAAGAGCAAGCTGCCGGGCACTGGCGCCATGTTCTGCCGCAACGAGTACAACGTGTCGGGCCTGTGCAACCGCAACGCGTGTCCGCTGGCCAACAGTCGCTACGCCACTGTGCGCGAGCACGACGGCGTGTGCTACCTGTACATGAAGACCATCGAGCGCGCGCACACGCCCAACCGCCTGTGGGAGCGCGTCAAGCTGAGCAAGAACTACACCAAGTCGCTGGCGCAGCTCGACGAGCAGCTGCAGTTCTGGCCCAAGAAGCTCATCCACAAGAACAAGCAGCGTCTCACCAAGATCCACCAGTATCTCATGCGTATGCGGAAGCTCAGCATGAAGACCAAGCCCAAGCTCGTGGTCATCAACAAGAAGGTGGAGCGGAGAGAGAAGCGCCGCGAGAAGAAGGCCGAGGTCGCCGCCAAGCTCGACACGGCCATCACCAAGGAGCTGCTCGAGCGTCTCCAGAAGGGCACGTACGGGGACATCTACAACTTCCCGGAGCGTGAGTTCGCCAAGGTGCTGGACAAGACGGGCGAGCGCCAGGAGATGGAGGAGGAGTCGGAGGGCGAGTTCGAAGAAGAGTTCGAAGAGGACGACGAAGAGGACGACGACGACGGCGCCGTCGAGTACGTCGAGGACTTTGACGAGGACGAGAGCGACATTGAGGACTTCAGCGCCGGCGACGACGACGACGAGGAGGACGAAGACGACTTTGACAGCGAGAGCGACAGCGACGACGAGCCCGCGTCCAAGAAGCGGAAAGCGCCGTCCTCCAAGAAGCCCACGCCCGCCAGCAAGAAGGCCAAGAAGCCTGCCAAGCGTACGTTTGTAGTAGTAGTAGTGGTGGTGGAATTTGTTGTGGAAGAGGAGACTAACGAGTGGCTTGTGATGATGGTGATACAGCGTCGGGACCGTACGTCAACATCGAGTACGAAGAGGAGCGCGAGATGGAGACGGCCGGCGACACAAATTGGTAGTGCGGCTGCGTCTCCGCCGGCGTCCGCTGCTTCGTGTTTTGTTTATTCAAATAGAGACCTTGCTTTCCCAACTACGCTTGGACTTTGATGGATTCATGAATTCGTTTTGATTATCTACACTACTACGGTATCGCGAAGCTTGCTACTGCTGGGAGCACGCGGGCCGAGCCTCCTCTTCCTCCTCCTGCTTCTTCGTGGCGCTGGAGGACAACAGGAAGCTGCTCAGTCCTCCTCGGCTCGTCGGCGTCTCGCTCTTGGCTTCCTCCTTCTTGGCTCTCGTCGCGACTGGGGAGCTCACGTCGTACTGCGTGGCCATCGACGGCTCAGCCAGCAGCGCATTGGCGGCCTTGGCCGATGCCTCGAACGCTGCCACGTCCTCGTCCATGTGGTAGGACGCCGACGCCGACGCACTCATCGTCGCGTGGCTTCCTGCGCGTGACTCGATGCGCTTCTTGAGCTGGCGGTTCTCCACCAGCAGCTCCAGGTTCTCCTTCTCCAGGTACGACTCCTTGGCGCTCTTCTCCTCGCTCATGATATCGCGGTCCTTGTGCATGGCCTCCACGTGCGCTTGCAGCTCCTCCACCTGGTCGCTCTTCTCCTGCAGCACGGCACGCATGTCCTCGAGCTCCTGCTCGCCCTTCTCACGCATATCCTCCACCAGCGTCTGCAGCTCCGCCTTCTTGGCCTTTTCGTTCTGCACGGCACGCTTGAGCTCATCAACGTGAATCTTGAGCTCGTCCACGTGGGTCTTGAGCATACCAACTTCCTCTTCCTTCAGACGTAGCAGTCGCGCCTGCTGCTGCTCCGCGGCTTCCTTGTTGAGCGCCTTGGACGCCACCAGGTCCTTGATCTGTGCCTCCAGCTTCTGCACTTGCACCTGCAGATCCTGGCGGTCCGACTTCAGCTTGCGGAACAACTCGAGCGTCTCCGTGGTCATCTTGACCTTCTCCAGCTTGTCGATACGCTGCTTCTGCGTGTCCACCAGCTTCTCCATCTTCTCCTTGGAAGCCTGGACCTCAGCCAGCTGCGTGTGGTAGTGCATCGCCTCCATCTGCGACGACTTGAGCGACTCGGCCAGCTCCTCCAACTCGTTGCGGTGCTGGTAGTCCTCGCCCTCCAGCTTCTCCATCGCCGCCTTGAGCTTGGCCATCTCCTCCACGTGCTCGTCACGCTCCACGCTCACAGCCTGCAGCTCCTGTGTGAGCTGGTCCATCTTGGCAGTCAGGCTTTCCATGGCAGCGCCGTTCGCATTCTCACGCTCATTCAACTGGCTTTGCAAGTCATCCACGGTCGCCTCCAACTGGTGCAGCTGAGCCTGGCGCTGGTGGATCTCGTCGTTCAGCGCACGCTCGCGCTCCGTCGCAGTACGGCCCATCTCAGCGAGCTCGGCGTCGGTCTGCTCGAGCGACGAGCGCAGCTTGTTCATCTCGCCCGACGCCCACCGCTGGTACGACTCCAGCTCGTCTTGCGCCTCGCGCAGTCGCTCCTGGAGCTGGGTGTGCTCAAAGTCAGCCTTGCCGCTGACCTCTTCCACACGCTCGTGCCAGAACTTCTCTCGGGCCTCGAGTTGTTCCGTCAATTGCTGCTTTTCAGCCACCAGCGACGACTGCGTACGCTGCAACTGCTCCACCTCCTCCGTGTTCGAGCTGGACTGCTCCGCCAGCTCCTCCAGACGACCACGCTCCTCGTTGGCCGTACGCAGGTCACCTTCAAGGCGTCGGAAGTGGTCTTCCGCCTGC
Organism: Pythium sukuiense; assembly: GCA_023334995.1. Lineage (NCBI taxonomy): Eukaryota > Oomycota > Peronosporomycetes > Pythiales > Pythiaceae > Pythium > Pythium sukuiense. Next base: position 12,743 of record JAADVL010000334.1, read on the forward strand.
TGTGCACGCTTCTTCCACTCTGTCTCCGTGTCCACGAGTGCTGCCTTGGTCGTCTCCAGCTGCTGCTCCAGTCGTTCCACGCTGAGCTTGGATGCAGCCTCGTTCTGCTTGGCTTCCTGGAGCTCCAGCTCCATACGGCAGAAGTGCTGCTCCGCTTGCTGGGCTCGCGTCTTCCACTCGTTCTCCGTCTTGGCGAGCACTTCCTTGGCTTCAGTGAGCTGCTGCTCCAGCTTCTCAACCGCGTCCGCCAGCTCCGACTCCTTGCCGGCATTCGACACGAGACGCTGCTGGTTCTGGTACCGCAACTCGGCCTGCTCTTCCTTGGCACGCGCCAGCTCATCGCGAAGCTTGGCCACTTCGCTCTCAAGTCGCTCCTTGGCGAGAGTTGACTCGGGCACGGCGAGCTCCAGTGACTTGAGCATATACGACTTGTTCTTGAGCTGCTCACGCAGGATCTCGACCGTCTCCGAGTATGACGAGGCATCCAGCTCCGCCTTTTCACGGCGCTGGGACTCCAAATCCAGCTGAACCTTGAGCGCTTCCACGTCCGCAGGTGTCGACACGCCAGCCGACGAGTCCTTCTCCAGCAGAGTGGTCTTGAGTGCATCGAGAGAGTTCTGGATCTCGTCCTTGGAGGCCTGCACGGTTGCCAGCTCCTCCTCCGACTTGGCAGCCTTCATCTCAAGTGCCTCAATCGTCGCTAACAAGTCCGAGATCTTGTTGTGGCTCGCCTCCGCGTCGTCCATCTTGGCCTGCAGATCGATCTTCTCTTCCGAAAGGCTCATCAGCTGGGCCTCCAGGGCACTCAGCTCCTCCACCAACGCCGTCTTGCCACGCGCCACGTCTTCGACATCTTGTGAGAGCGCGTTCTTCTCGGCTTCCAACTCGGCACACTTCGACTCGAGCGATTGGATGCGGTCTTGCAGCTCACCGTCGGCGGCAGCCGTGTTCACGCCACCAGCCTCTAGCTGTGCACGCAGCTCCTTGAGCTCGTCTTCGGCGTCCGTGAGCAGCGTTCGCAGCGCGGCGTTTTCGTTCGTCTTGCTCGTGACTTCGGCCAATCGCACACTGAACGACTCGTTGAGCGCCTTTTTGGCGATCTCCAGAACTTCAAACTTGCCCTCGACCTCCGTCACGAGCTCCTCCAGTGCCGTCTTCTCGGTTTGCGTGGCATCCAACTCAGATGCCAATTGAAGCAGCTTGGTCTCCTTCTCCTTGAGCGTCTCGACGTCACGTTGCTTGCTCGTCTCCTGGTCCTTGAAGCTCGCCTGCAGCTCCGCGAGCTCGTTGGCCACACGCTGAAGGTCACGGCGCTCCTGGGCAAGTGCTCGTTCACTTTCTTCCCACTTGTTAGCCAGTTCCCAGCGCTCTTCACGCATGCGGACCATCTCGGCCTGGAGCTCTTCGCTCGACGCGCTCTTCTGCAGCCAAACCGACTTGTCTTCGTCCAAAGCTTGGAATCTCTCCTGCAAACGACTTACCTCCTCCGTCTTCTCGTTCAACCTGGCTCTCAGGTCCTGCTCGATCTGGAACATAGCCTTTATCTCGGCAATCATGCTCTTCTCAATAGAGTTCTTGGCGTCCACTTCGGCCTGGAGGCTGTCGATACACTCAGTCAGCTTGCTGATGTCGCTCGCCAACGAGTTGGGCACTTCCATCAGCTCTTCGTTGAGGTCAGCCAACTGCTGACGAAGCTGCGCGTTCTCGTTGGCGAAGTGGGTCTTCGCAGCCTCCAGGTTGGCCGTCTTAGTGCTCAAGTCGTCCATCTCGACCTGCAAGAACTCCTTGTACGCACGCGCCTCGTCTTCGGCAGCGATGGACTGCTGCAGCTTGTACTCCTTCTCAGTGAGCGCCGTCTGCAACTCGCCTTCACGCTGGGCAGCGATGGACGCCATGCGCTCAAGCTCTCGGTTGTGTCGCTGCAGCACTTCCTCGACATGCAGCTTGGTTCTCTCGAGCTCACGCTCTGCTTCGTCGGCGCGGTTTGCCTCGGCCTCCTGGTCGTTGCTGGCCTCGTCGATTTCCTCTTGGGCACGCGCCAGCTCTTCTTCCAATGCCTTGATACGGACGGTCACGGCCTCCTCCTGAGCCTCATCGACTGCCTTTGACTGAGCGGCGCTGAGCTGCTCAACCAGTGCGTCGCGCTCGGCAAGCACCGCGTTGAACTGTTCCTCCAGCACCGTCTTTTCATCGGCAAGCTCGGCCTGGTGCTTGCTGATCTGACCCAGTTGCTCCTCAAGCTCGACCATCGCATCCATGAGATTCGTTCGCTCCGCCACGAGGCGTTCGTTCTCGGTGGCAAGCTCATCGGCCTGCTTCTTGAGCGTCTCGTCCGCGGTGACGGTCGTGTCGCTGATTTCCGACTGCAACGATTTCAGCGTCGTGATCTCCTCCAGAAGCTGGGCTTCACGGGTGGCGAACTTCGATAGTTTCTGCTCCAGCTCATCTGACTTGGCCAACAGCTCATCTTCGATTCTGGTGATCTCGTCCTCCTTCTCGATCTTGTATTCTTCGTGCTCGACGAACGCGTCCTGCAGCTGAGAGGACAGCTCTTCGATCTCCCGCTTGGCATCAGCGTCCACCTCAACCAGCTTAAGCTCGTGTGCACGCGCCACATCTTCAGCAATGCGTCTCATGCTCTCCAGTTCCTTCTGCAGAGACTGGTTCTGGGTCGACAGCTCCAACAAAGCATTCTGGAGCTCCCCTTCTCGAGAGCTCGCCTCCGCATTCGACTGCAGCGACATGATCTCAAGCTTGGCAAGTGCTTCGGCCAGATTGGACTCCAGTTTCGCGCGCTCGTCCTGCCACGCCTGCTTCTCTTCGTTCAGTTCGTCGGCCTTGGCGCGTTCAGCGTCGAGTTGTTCTTGCGCATTCTCGAACGCCTCCTTCAGCTGTCGAAGCTCACCCTGCTCGCTGTCCTGTGCGAGCTGCACGCGCATCTGCAGTTCCTCCACCGCCATCTTCATCAGCTCCTGCTGCCCCACAAGCTGCTCGTTCTGCTTGGCCGCAGCCGCGAGCTGCTCGCTTTCCGTCACCAGACGCATGATGCGCTTCTGCAACTCCTCATCACTGTCGCCGATGTGGCCCTGCTCTTCCTCATCGTCGTCTCGCTTGCGCAGTAGCGCAGTCTCCAAGAGTTCGACGAGCTGACGGATCTGGGTCTGAGAAGCAGCTTGGCGCTCTCGTGCCTGCTGGCGACGGCGAGACTCAGCCGAGCCAAAGCCCATGGCCTCATCGGTGTCATCCATCTCGTCGTCGTCGTCGTCGCTGCTATCGGCGTCATTGAGCGCCGCCAATAGGTTCTGCGGGTCAACGTTCTCCTTGGACTCGTCGGGCACCTGGCGCTTGCGTGGCTGTGGGTTGGGCGACGCAAACGCCGCGATCTTGGTGTCCAGGGCCGTCGCGCTCACCTTGTTGGCCGTGAAATCACCCGGCGCCCACGTCTCACGCGTGCGTTTGACCCGTGGCTGGAACATGGTGCGGGACGAAGCCTTGCTGCGCACGCTCTCACTGGAACTGGACAGGATAAAGCCCAGCAGTCGAGCGATCTCGGCCTTGTTCTTACTGCGCTCGTTGTGGAGCGCCTCGTTCTCGGCCTTGAGCGCGTTGAACGCCTCGGCGTCGCTGTTGACGTTGACCATCTTCTTGAGCATGTGCACCTCGCGCTTGAGCCGCTTGAGCTGCGCCTGGTCGTCCAGGATCTCGTTCACGTGGGCCGACGTCTTGATGGTCTTGGCGCTGGCTGCGAAGTGGAGCGTGCTCTTGGTCTCGTCCAGGTACCTGTCCGAGGGCGTGACACAGCAGATGATGAGCGTGCGCGTGTTGCCGTCCAGCGAGTTCTGCAGCAGCCGCGTGAGCTTGGAGTCTCGGAAGGGCGCCACAGCCGAGCCAGCGCTGCCGCTCGTGGCCAGGATGTTGATCACGCGCGACAGCGTGAGCAGGGACTTGTTGATGTTGCCGGCCTCTCGTTGGCGCTGGCCCTCGGCCGCCGTGTGGCGCATGCTTTCCGAGCCGGCGAGATCCACGAGGCTGAGGCTCGCGACCAGCACGGCGCCGTTCACGTCGTCCTCGGACTGGCGGCGCGACGTGTTCTTCTGCTTGCTCTCGATCACGATCTTGAAGATGGAGTGGGACCGCGAGCTCTTGTCGTTCATGGCCGTCTGGCCCACTGTGCGGCGCTGGTTGCCCACGTGGAGCAGCCTCAGGATGTCCTCGTACGTCGTGATGATCTCCTCCTTGCTCTCGACGTACACGCCCTTGCGCGGGTCCTCGCGCAGCTTGAGATTGTGGCCCTTGGGGCTCTCCGTGAGCAGGTCCTTGACCACTTCGTTGTAGATCTCCACGAACGACACGCGCAGTAAGAAGTCGCGGTCCGTGCTGCTCTCGATGAAGCTGAAGATGTCCTCCACGGCCAGCTGCAGGATGCCCATGGCGTGCTCCTGGTCCGTCATCGACGGCGAGTCCTCCGGCTGCAGCTGGTCCGCATACGCACACGCATCGCCACCGCCCGTCATGGTGTACGTCTTGCCTGACGACGTCTGGCCGTACGCGAAGATGGTGCCGTTGATGCCGTCCAGCGCCGACGCCACGATGCGCTTGGCCACGCGCTCGTACATGGCGCGCGTGCTGGCGGCCGGGTCGAAGATGTGGTCGTACTGGAACACGTTGGACTTGCCGGGCAGCGGCTGCCCGTCGGCGTCCAGCAGCGTGATGAGCTTCATCTTGCTGAGGGCGCGTAGTGCCGGCGTGTCCTTGGCGCGCACTTCGCGCTCGTTCAGCGGCCGCACGCGGATGCACACGGCGATGTTCTCGGCCTCACCTGACGGCGGCGTCGGCGTGGCAGCGATGGAGGGCGAGAGCTCCACGGCGCCGTCCATAGACAGCGTCATGGACGCGTCCGCAGGCGCCACTTCCATTTTGTTGGTGGTTTTAGAGGCGGCTTTCACTATGGGGGACGAGAGACCCAGGTGGGTTCGGTCAAATTGGCGTTGGCGATTTTGGCGCGCCAACTTTTTTTTGAAAGTTGGAACGAGGGATGATTCGGGACAGGGAAGAAAACGACCGTAATTTTCAAAAATAACGCGTCACAAAAATGTGTGAGGGATCACATTTTGGGAAAAATGTGATTGGGGCATCAACCTCCTATATTCGATATTTGACCTCACTCCAAATAGCATTCACATATCATTGACAATGAAAGAAGCCTTTGGAAATTGATGTTGAACTCGCCAGCTTCCTCAGCATGCACCAGACAGAAGAGGAGGCGAGGAGTGTGAGGTACATTTTGGATGCTGGCGAGCAGAGCTCTTCAGCGGTTGCTGGGTGTTGTCGCTGATGCACTAGAGGCTCAATGGCAGCCGTTGTGGTGTCCCCTGCGTCTGAGTTCACGCTGCTTTGGTAACTTTTTGACAAGGAGATTGTGGCAACAGTGTTCACTGGGCGATTTCAGCAGCCTTCTACCGGTACTTCTAGTTCACAGAAGATCTACGTTTGCTGCTTCACCGACCAGAGGCTTTACTGGGAGTCCCTCTGAATCCACATTCTGCCGGTCAGCATGCCCTGGGATGCTTGGATGGCCCGCTAAACGCTCATGGCTCCGACCACGGCTATTCTCACTCGCTCCAAGCCCATGCGGTCGCTCAAGAGCGTTGTATTCGTGACTTGTGAGTTGAGGCTTACTAGCCATCGACGCCGTTCTAGATCCGACTACTGTGGCTCGGCACTTCATTACTGTAGATCCACTTCCTCAATATCTCTTCCGATTCTCAGTAGCAATACCACTCACAACCCGACAACTCACGAGATCACGCAGCTATCACAGCATCCGTCACGTCGAGGTCCGGAACCTTCCTGCGTGTTCCCGCTTGCCGTGCCGTTCGTTGTCGAACGACTCGCTCCATTCGCAGTAGCGGCACCCGACGCCGCTGCGCGGGGATCCGCCGCCTGAACGCACGTGTTGATATCGGTGTCATACCACAAGGGGTGGATCTCCACTGCTGGGAACTCGACAGCACGTACGAGGCTCATTGGCTCACTCGTCGACTCAGGCTCGGGAATCTACAGAGCATCATACAGATTTCGCACGTGAGTAAACATCAGAAGTCGAATCTACCAAGACGAAGTCTCTAACTAACGTACCCGTTCGTAGTAGATCGAGTCGTTCCGTCGCGTGACAATCTCGAGGTCTCGCTGGATGATCTGCTCGGCTCGTACGTACACAGTCTTGACGCTGAACAGTCGGTCTTTCTCCTGCTTGTCGGCACGGGCATCGTACGCCGCCTTGCGTTGGTTGGATTGCTGGATGAGCGTCGCAGCCTTCTTGAAATTCGCGATCGCCTGGGCGCAGTTACGAGCATCTTCCGTCTCCATACACGCAGCTCCTTGGAAGTAACACGATACCGCCGTATAGTACGCATCCTTGAACGCGCAGTAGCACCGCAGCTTCTCCGCGACAGGTGCTGTCGCACATGGCAAATGCTTCGCCGCCAGTGACTGCGCCTGTCGGTACCGCATCGCGACGTCGATGGAGAGCTTGGCCATGAGCGCATAGTCCACAAAGTCTCGTGAAATACCACGCAGAATCACGAGTTCTTGAGCCTGCGCAAGCGAGATCCACGCCAGGAATTGAGGAAACTGTCCGTTTGCGAGGTCCGGAATGCGGTTGAGCATCGCAAAATCCTCATGCGTCGACGACGACGGGCCTGCTGACGGCGCGAGCACCTCACTTTGGCTCGGAGCCGAAGGCGCCCCTGGTTCGTTGGCGCGCCGCTGCTCTTCTCGCCACTTTTCCAGCGCGTCACCTACATCCTCTGGCTTCACAGTCGCCTCTGGCTCGTTGTGGTTCGTCAACGCCGCTCCGATCACCTCTGGCGTTCGATCCAACGCGACCAAGCAAGCGTCAAACACACCGGCCGCATGGAGCAGGAGCTGGTAGCTGATCTTGAGCTCGTTCTCCGGGATCTCCGTCAGTCGCTCAGCCAGCATCGTGTCCACTCGCGCTCGCGCCTCGTTCACCATGTTCAGTCCGGTTCCCAGCAGCACCTGCGCCGTCTCCAGCCGTGCATTCGGTGCATACGCGTTCATGTTCGTGAGCACGTCCCGCCAGTTGCAGAAGCCAAGGCACTTACTTCTTGACGCCTTCATATCCACACCAGTCGCCGCCGTATCGATCAGCGGCTGCAGCAGCGCTGCCTGGGGCGTGCCGGAGCCCTCCGCACTCAGCGTCGCGACTGGATTCGGCTGAGTTGCACCAACTAACGGCGGCAAAGCAGTGGACACCAGACTGGCCGGCACGACAGTGAAGCCCTTGACCAGCGACAGGTATTCGGTCACAGTCTTGACGTAGTTGGTGATATCGTCCATGGTGTTGAAGCGGCCGGCGAGAGAGGAGCTGGAGGAGTCGGAGCCTCCACGGTCCAGCTGAAGCGCCGAGCGGGAGTCCGTGAGCGCAGCTGCGAGGCGAGGAAGCGCATCTTTCTTCGCGCTCGGCACGGCGTATCTCGCGAGCTCGGTCTTGAATCGTACCTACCGACGACACCATAGCTCCGTTAGAGCTCATTTTCGCAGGGTAGATGGACCATGGGCATGGCTGTGGTCTCATACCTTGGTGGTGTCCTTCTTGGAGAGCACGACGCCGTGGCAGCACGGCGGCAGGTGCTGTCGCGACGCAGTGGCCATTTTCCTTGGAGAGGTTCCTTTGATGCTTGTCACACACGCACTTTTATGAACTGGCCATTTGGCTGTGTTAGATCAAATCTAACGTTTCTATCAAATCCCTCGTATGAGTGACATCATTGAGTGTACCGTATCTCGCTGAATAGAAGACCTATACTGGCAAGTTCCAGTACAGACCTCACCATCGTGCACTACGCCGGCAAGGTCGAGTACGACGTGACGCTGTTCTTCGAGTCGAACGTCGACACGTTCTTGAACGACATGCACAAGTCCATGGGCGAGTCCAAGGTGCCCTTCGTGCGCGAAGTGTTCCACGACAAGCGCACGGACGAAGTGAAGAAGAAGCATCCGCCATCGACGTCGCAGCAGTCCCGTGCGCAGGTGCAGGAAACCTTGGTGGCCAGCTCATCGTCTCAGCCACACGCACCCAGGAGAACTCCTGGCGTGGAGCTGCTTCTTTCTCTTCGTGGCGACGAAGAAGGCCGAAGTCCCACAACTTCTTTGCCTCTGCATCGCCTGGCTAGCTTCAAGTTGACGCGGGCGTTGTGGTCAAATATTGACCTCACCAGCTCCTCCGTCTCCTGATCTACGAGTTGCGTGTCGCTGCCTCCACGCCAATGCATGTACCGGTATCGCCATGTCCATGGCTCGCTCAGCAATCTGATGACTCGGCTAAACTACGGTACAAGGCGCACTTCGAAGTTAATCACAAAGGAGATTGATGAATTTCTGTAGGACGGCGGGCCACCAAGTCCATCATGGCGCGACTGAATCACCCGCCGATCCTCTTCTCGACTGGAGTTTAGGTCGCGTAGACGAACGCTCAAGGTGTAAATTACGGCGCGAAGCGGCGCGGCCGTTTCGTCACCACAGTCTCATCTGCCCTTCCACCGCCAGCAAGCGTTTTAGACTTCTGTGACGGTGCTTGGACCCACACAGCATTGCTGAGTTGTTCTCTCCCCTGCCGAAGTTAATGGAAGCAGACTTCTGATTTAGCTCCCGACGCCTTCACACTCGCGAGGTGAGGCACGTCGGGCCAGTGAAACCAAATCCATTCGATTTCAAATCTGCCGATCCCTGGCATCTCAGATCTGTTCGCTGGCTGGCTCGTCCACGCACCTTCACACCATAAGCAGCTGCCAGCACTTTTGACGCAAAACAGCACAAAGTCGGGGACTCCACCAAACCAAACGTGTCGCAAACAGGGCGTTTTCCGCAGCCGGTCACTTGATTCTTTCGTGCAAAGAGTGACAGGAAGATTGTGCTGGTTACCCGAGAATCAAAGCAAAAGGCAGTTGGTGACAAGGTTGATCGGCTCTCGTGCCTGATCGGAATTATCACCGTGGAGCCGATGGCTTTAACCCGATGCCTGTGCATGGAGCAGGCGGAAAATGGTGGAGTTAACGAAGTGGGAAGAAGAAGAAAAACAATTTTCTGTCAGACTAGGAAAACCAAGACAAACTTGGAGCCTCCGTTGTGTTTGTTTTGCTCGACATCACGACTCGAACACTCCATCCCTTACAGTACGAACGGTACCTCGAAGAGGGACAGTGAACATGGACATCATAAGCGTTGGATCACGGCTTTTTGATTCCTTCTAGCGATACAGTACTGGACCTCCAAGTGCGCAAAGTTTCCGGTCAAAGGGTGTGCCGACTCTTGCTCCCAAGTTCAAAATCCTCTTTGTCTCTCAACTCCATAGAGAGGCCACCTGGGATTCAATTGCAATATTCCGATGTAAATTACGAAATTTAGACCTCGATTACGATCAGCTGGAAATTCTTGATGACAGAGGTTCTCGGTGACTACTCGTACTGGCGTTGCGCACAGTGGACACGTTCGAGCCCGTCTGACATTGGAAGACTTGGTTTATGTATGGTCTGGAATTCTTTGGCATCTTCGGATGAGCGCTCTCCATGTAACGCACGCACTTGATGTCTCGGTCAAGTCCACTCCACATTGAAGTCATCACCAGACGTCTAACGATGTTGGCGCCGTCGAATTTGAATGTCTGACGACTCACTTTGGAGCCACCAACAATGTTGTTGGTGTTGTTGAGTTTTGGCAAGAGACCCGAGTCATCGGAAGCCACGCTTCCAAAAAACAAGTCTCCATTAGCATCGAGACATTGGCGATCTGAGTGGAGCTGAGTTTCTTTTTCTGCCTGGAGCGCAGCGCGTCCCATTGATTGCGCTGCGACGCAAGACTCGTCGCGACGCTGGTGACTCTCTCAGTGAGAGACTCTCAATGATCTACTTCCATGAAGAGACTTGGTGCACACCTGGGTTACAGCCTTTACCGCCCTCGCATCTCGAAAATCTAATCAACTGTAAAGTGCACGACCAAGGAACCAACGAGCTTGTGAAGCAATGCTCGAAACACCGATCTTGAACCGACACAGTGTTGGAAAAATGAAGGATTGCCGTTGCCTGATATCCCACTGTGAATTCCCATTTGCCGCGAAATTGATTTTTTCTCGTCTAAAGCAGGCTCGACTTGGCATTGTGCACATTCTTCGCCTCTTTCATCCACATGCCTTCTCACTTGGCTCCATACAAAGCGTATGGCTGGGTAGTCACACCATGCGAGTGCATCCAGCAAAGTGAGCGTTGACGATGTTAACTCCCATCCAAGTGGCGGGCCACGGCATGGATGCCGCAATTTTCTTGCTTTCTTTTTGGACCACCAGTCACGGAATAAAACCGGTTTGTGACGTGTAAGTAAAATAACCGTCTTGGGCTTGCTAAAGGGGTGGGGGACTGGTTTTCGATTGTTGGGGACACCTGTCTCGTCTGCTGGAGGTCCAACTTGCGCGCTGCGCTTTGCAGGTCATTCCCCAAGAACAAACATTGGCACCAATCCAATCCTGATCCCGCTTCAATACGGTTCCCGCTCCACGCCTCGCCTCACAGCGGAACCGAAAAACAACCAAAAAAGCGACAAACGTCTATCAGTCGGATCCTCCGCCAACTTTTTTGGACCTTTGCAGCGGTCCACATCTCATCTAGCGGTCTCCCGCTCGTCAAGTCTTGTCCCTCTGGAAATCCGGAAGTCCGGACGCCCGCCCATGCCACTCATGGATCCGCAGCTTCCTTCCGACGTCTCCATGCAGGCGTCGCTGTCTGCTAAGCACACGTCGCAGACCGACGCCGACTGGCCGCAGATCAAGCGCGACGACGACGTCGATGGCCCCACCTTCGCGCAGGCGCCCGTCGTGTACATCGACGGCGACCACGACGCTGCGCTCAAGGCCGACAGCGCCGACCTGCTCGCGCTCAAGTCGCGGCGTCGAAGGCGGCCTGTGAGCGCCACCTCGCTCGCCAACGGACCGCCATCAACGTCCTCCACGACCAACGACGGCGTCGCGTTCTCGGGCTTCGAGATGAGCTACGTGGCGCCGCACGAGCCGCCGAGCCAGTCCTACGGCGTCTCGGGCGGCCCGTCGGCCGGCGTGGACCCGCAGTACCAGCCTCGCTTGTCCATCCCGCTTGAAGATGTGGGCTTGTTCCTGCGGTCGCTGTCGCTGTCATTCTCCAACGACCCCGTGGCGCTGCAGTACCTGTGCGACCGCCTGAGCCCCATGGGCTACGACTCGATCCTGGCGCTGGCGTTCATCAGCGACCACGAGCTCGCGGTCGCCGGCATCACGTTCCCGCAGGACCAGCACACGATCCGCACGTGCGCGAGCCAGGAGTTCGCGATCCGCCGCCCGCCCAGTCCGCCTGTGCTTTCGGAGCTGGTCACCATGTCCAAGTGGCTGCAGCTGTGCGGCATCCCGCGGTCCATGGCCACGTACTACATGACGCATCTGCAGCACTTTGGCTACGACATCGTCGCCCACTTTGAGAGCATCGGCCACGACAGCCGCGCGCTGACTGTGTTCCGCGCAGGCCACTACAACCTCTTCAAGTACCACTTGGAGCGCGTGCTGCAGAAGCAGCAGTACGCCCCCAACCACGCGCAGCAGCAGGCGCAGGGCTACAGCATGTACTACAACACCCCGCAGCAGCAGGCCGAGGCCGCGTTCCAGTCCACGCTGCTCGACGACCTCGTGCCGGCCAATGGCTTCTCCATGTCGCCCTCCATGCAGCAGCCGTACAACCAAGGCGTGGGCCCGTACTACCCATCGGCTGCCGAAACTGACGCGAGCTTCACGCAGCTCATGCACGGCGGTGCGAGCGGGCCCGTCAACCGCCAAGGACGACCGCCACTTCGTCTCATGAAGGAGCCCGAGCTGCGGCTTCTGTACGAGGCCGTGAACATGGACGACAAGACGAACCCGTGCCGTCGTGGGAAGAAAGTGGACTGGTCGGTCATTGCCACGAACGGCATGGGCGACCAACGCTTCGCGCTGCTGGCTCAGTACACGGCCGAGGAGCTTGAGCACAACTACGTCCAGCACCACGAGCTGCCTCTCCACGCCACCGCCCGCAATAGTGAGTGGTCGGCCGAGCTGATCAAGCTGTTGTGGCGCGTCTCGCAGGACACACGCTGCAAGAACGGCACCAAGACCATGTGGGAGCAGATCGCCTCGGGCAAGACCGGCGTGGCCGAGTACATGCCGCTCGCCAAGTTCTCCAACTCGCAGCTGCGGTCTCGATACCGTACAGAGTTCGGTGACAAGCGACCGCAGAGCCGCAAGAAGGCACGTGAAGTGAAGAACGCCCAGGCTAAGGCCGCCGCAGCCCAGGCCCTCAGTGCTCAAATGGGCAACGACAGCGTCGCGCTGCAGAAGGCTGCAGCCAAACAAAAGGCGGTGGCCGCCAAGGCCCGCAAGCAGAAGCACGACGAGAAGCGAGACGGGCTCCAGTTATGAGAGAGCGGCGTCATCCATTATGAACAACCACGTGCGTGCTGTAGTGTCGGGGAGTCCTGAAATCCACGGGTAGATTAGGGAAGAATCAATCAATCAATCATCAATCTAAATGGCCACCAATCAATCCTGTTGAATTACTACGTAGTAGGTGCAAGCTTGGTTAGGATCCCGCCAATCAGCGCTTCGTATTCCCACCATTAGCCAATCAGAGAGCGTCATCGTGGGTGTGTACCCCTTTCTAATATTCAAGGAAAATCCGAGTCGATCATGGTCCATGAATGTATTGGTCTGTGGGTTCTTTTTCACTGCGATATATATCCGACGCACGAACTCGGTCGGGGAATACGGTTGGTTTGCACATCCATCCACGCGATGGCTCGAGGGCTGCTGAGGCGGATTAGTTGTCCGTTTCGTTGCCTCCTTCTCGTCGCTCGTCCTTCTCGTGGGTCTTCTTGTGCCGTGCGAAATTGGACACCTGCGTGAACTTCTTCTCGCAGCCTTCAAAGTCGCACACATACGGCTGGAAGCCGGCGTGCATCCAAATGTGCTCTTTCAGCGACACAGAGTGGGCAAAGCTCTTGCCGCAGCCGTCGTAATGGCACGCGTACGGCTTGACACCAGCGTGGGTGCGCTCGTGGGCGCGCAGGTTCGAGCTGTGCGCGTACCGCTTCTGGCAGCCGGCGTACGAGCACTTGAGCGGCTTCTCACCAGTGTGGGTTCGCAGGTGGTTCTGCAGCTCCGAGCGGCCACGGAATTGCTTCTGGCACGTCGGGCACTCGTGCTTCTTGGACGGCTTCACGCGCGACTTGGTCACCTTGGGCTTGGAGTACATCTGCACCTGCTCCAGGAACTTGCCTTGATTCTCGTTGGTCGAGAGCGCCGAGATCTTCGGGTTGTTGAGAGCGAGGTCGTGGCCTGAGCCATGGCGGGCAAGTGCCTGTTGCTGGGCAGCAGCCAGACCAGCGGCACTGTTAGGATCGAGGCCAACGCCGCCCTGGCCTTCCTCTCCATTGATGCCGACGGCCGAGATCGAGCGGATGTAGCCGTCCAGCTCGATCATCGAGTCCTTGACGTAGTCGCTGATGGCCCAGACCGTGTTCTCGTTCATCTGGCCCAGGTCGAAGGCATAGCCATCGTCGTCGATCTGGCGCACCGTGTCGGGCTGGTACTTGCTGATGACGTCCATGAGCCCGCGCAGGTATTGGCTGGGCAGCAGCGTGATCTTCTGGACCAGTCCTTGCTTCTCCGCAAACGTCATGGGCTTGACGGTATCTCCGTACATGTACTCGCCCGTATTCTGGTCCAAGTACTTCTGGTTGCCTCCGGATCCTTCGATGATCTGCGCAGGCGGCTGGCCGTTCGGTCGATCGCCCACAGGCATCGTCGCCGATGGCTGAGGCGGCGCGGGCATGACCGTAGCCGTGGTCATACCCGGCGGCATCAGCGAGCTGATGGAGAACTGGCGCTTCTCGAGCACGGCGCTCATCGAGGGCATAGCGCCGAGCGCGCTGAAGTTCTCATCGCCCAGGATGTTCCAGGACGCCTCTTTCTGCAGGTTGAGGCTCATCGGCGGGTACGTGACGACCGTGGCAGTCGAGGAGGCGGCGTTGGCCGTGGAGGCGTCGGACGCGGACGACGCTGGTGGCGCCTGGGAGGCGTTTGGGTCCGTGCCTTCGGGAGAGGCGGCAGAGGAAGCGTCCTTGGCTCCGTCGTCCGTGCGCTGGCGCTTGTGCGCCTGGTACACGGCGTAGCCGCTCGTTGAGGAGGTCGCCGTGGAGTTGTTCAGGCCGGCGCTCATGCCGACCGAGTACCCTGTGTTGTATAGACTCATGTCGATGGGGGTTCGTTTAGACGCTTTCGGGAGGTTTAGACCGTGAAAATCGACCGCGTTTTCGGGAGGAAGATAGACGCGGGGGGATACGTTAACGCAGGGGAGGATAGCGAGGGAGGAAGGGGAGGAAGACGTGGAGAGAGAGCTGGCGTCGTGTCCAGTATCGTCCCGCGCTTTTCGCTTGGAGCTCACTCGATAGACGTGCCTGGATGCGCTTCTTGTTTTTCAAATGGCAACACAACCATCACTCATTTTCATTCATTCTTGCTCCCCCCGTCCAGACAGAGCGGCCCCCTGGCTGGTGGAGGTGTTTGAAACATGTTTCAAACATTATCAAACTATTTTAGGAGATGGGCGATGTTCTCCCAACGTGCCAAGAATGATGGTGTGCACGCGGCGACTTGGCCAATCAACTGCAAGGTCGGGACCTAGCCAATCAAACGTCAGCTGGGAGTGGAAACCCGGCTGGTTGAGTGATGGTCCCCGACCAGTCGATTATGCTATCGGCCCACGGCCAAGTCGGCATCACCAAGGGAGTCAAAAAGCGAATCTAACTGTGCTGTGTGACGAGGACACCATGCGAGGAAGATTGGCGTCTGCATTCCTCATTTAGCTGCAGCCCACGATGCCTTTGCGCTGGTTTTCATTTTGATTTGTCGTGCAGCATGTGGTCGTGTGTGCATTTTGCTGGACGTTCGTGATGTGGTCCACAAGGTTGACGCGAAGAATGTTCTTCGTGGCGAGTTTTGTTGCTTGTTGGGTTCACAATCGGTTCACAATCCGAGCCTGATTTCCCCAAGCCGAGCCAAGCCGCATTCACTCAGCTTGGCTTGAAATCTTTGGTCAGATTTGAGTCTTGATTGAAGCTTCTTGTGACGCTGCAAGCGCCGCTCAGCGTCACAAGTTGCGGATCTAACGCACACAGGGACGGTTTCCTCCTGATAACCGATGGCCACACTCGCCTGAAGCGGCATGAGTCGACTTGGCCCCGGTTGAGAGGAGCAAGAAGCCCAGTGACTGGGCTTCACCTACAAGTCGGGAGCTAACGGCCAACCCAAGTACCTTCGTGGCGATTCCTGTCGACTTGCACTGACTCTTCGGCTCGCTCAGGTCGCGGAGTCTAACCACTCGAGTCTAACTGAACAAGCACGCATGGCCCGTCGTCAATCCGTGGGGTCTATCGCATCGAAGGCGTTGCTCGACGATGCCAAGAACTACGACTATCTTGCAAAAGAGGAAGACTCCGACGACAACGACGATGGCCGCGAATGCATGCTATCGAAGGTGCTTGCAGTCTTTTTGATCATCGCCTTCTGTGGCTTCATCTACTTCGTGTCCTTCTACGCGCTGCATCGATCAGGCAGCGGGCAAGCCCTCAGCAGCAGACCATATTTTGAACCAAATCCATGAATAGTAGATTCCATATCCAACGTGTACCTTGGCTCCTTGATGACCAGAACATTCCGCATTGCCGCGTTCAAGCACGCACCGTTCCAGCCGGTGCGACGGAGCAGATGTTCCGGCCTTCGCGAAGATCAGCTTGTGACTCGCATGGGACGCTGGCAAACGCCTGGAAGCCAGAACACTCCTGACGTTTGGCTCTGGCTCCACGCACAGTGCGCGAGATCCATGTGGATCAAGTCTAAAGTTCCCCAATCTGCGGAACAGTTATTTCTGTGGACGGAACGATCTATCACCCGCAGTGTCGCTGCCGCCGAACAACGGCTGTCACCGTCGCCACGCCATGCGATGACACTTGTCACCCGACACCGACGGTGACAGCAAAAGCCATTGTCCAGACTATCGGGTGTCTGCGTCGCGTTGGTGTCGATCGGACGCTCGCTTTCTTTCGACGCAGTCCCGTGTAGCATCGCCTCACAATCAGATCTGCGCTCACTTGCACGACCCCACGACTCCATTTAGCCCGTCGGTACCCAGTCGCCAGCCTTCAAAGCGCGACTTCGTATTGAAGAAACGACCGATCGAATCCCAAGTGAGACCAAACATCCGGGTCTTACGTCTAAATTTCCTCTGCCTCCCTGCCTCGCTTCTGCATCGCACCCCCAGCAGTCTAAAAGTGAGCAACCGTCCGACGCGTCCGTTCAATCGCCAGTCAGTAGTCTATCTGTAGACTCGCACCAACTTCCTTCGCCAACGCTTCCGTCCCCAACACCAAGAACATCCAACAACATGAGCCGCCAAGGGTACCTCGTCCTCCATGAGAAGCGGAATGGACCGAAGATCTACTTCTTCTCGCTGGAAGACGGCTTCCTGCGCTACTACGCGTCGTCGCGCAGCTCCAAGACGGTGGGCGAGGTGCGTCTGTCGGGCTGCAAGATCGTCGTCAAGGCCCAGCGCCGCGCCGACGGCATGCCCAACTCGTTCTTCCTCGAGACCCGCAAGGTGAACGTCAAGGATCGCTCGTACACGCTCGGGGCGCCTGTGCGATTGGAGCTCAGCGCCCACACGAACGACGACCGCCAAGAGTGGGGCAAGGTGCTATTCTCGTGGCAGCGCTACTACTGGCGCGACCCTCGCGATGAAAACGAAGTCGCGAAGGAAGACGAGAAGATCAAGGCCGAGCTGGAGGAGCTGATCGCCAAGTTCTCTTCGAACGAGGTCAAGTGCAGCAACAACCAGACCTCCCACAACACCGGCTCGACCATCAGTAGCACGGCGCTGTCAGTGGCCAAGAAGCCCCTGTCGTTCCTCCACAAGAACGCGTCGTCCCTTCGACGATCCTTCTCTATGTATATGCCATCCACGACGACTTCCTCGTCATCCACAGCCTCCTCTTCGTCTTCGGCATCCTCCACCGGAAAAGGAAAAGCCGAGGCGTCCTACTCGAGCCCTGAAGTCGCCGACTGTGAGAAGGATAAGGTCGTGCTGGCCAAAGTGTCGTACACCAACGAACCTATTTATCGCGGCGACAACCAGCAGGAGTCGTACGCAGTGTAGTCATCTTGTAGCATCCACAAAATCCCCTCTATTTTATGAACGAGCGCAGCGCTCAGAAAGCAATACAACAACATCCACACTAATCTCTCAATGCATATACTTCCATTCCATCGCATTGACTTTCATCTACAGCTCGCTGCCCACGGCGTTCTTCGCCTGTGACATTGCGATCGTGCGCTCGCCGCCTTCGCTGCTGACGCGCGTCACAAGGATCGAGCGTGTCGTCGTCTCCAGTCGCACGGTCGGGTGCTCGTCGTCGCCCAGGGCCGCCGCCTTCTCTACGATCGTCGAGAAGAAGCCCGCGCTATTGTCCTGCGCCGTGGACTTGAGGTCTCCGTCGGCCTTGAGACACAGCCCGTTGGCGTCGTTCACCACGAGCCCTTGCACGTCGCTGCTCATTTTGTTGGCGTTTCCAAAATGGATTCGCACCCTGTTGTTGGCCAAGGTGACTGACTGCGTTGGGGATCGTGCGGGACACCAAGGTGTCCGCAGCTTATGTCGCCCGCATGCAACATAAGTGGCATGGAGCGACTGCGAGACCCTGCTACTGATGCGTTGCAGTCTGCAACGCATCACTGCAACTTGCAGTTCACTGCACTGGTGCTGTGCCCGACTTCCACAGCAAGTATTACTTGGTCCCGAATGGCCGTCCCGA
Organism: Pythium sukuiense; assembly: GCA_023334995.1. Classification (NCBI taxonomy): domain Eukaryota; phylum Oomycota; class Peronosporomycetes; order Pythiales; family Pythiaceae; genus Pythium; species Pythium sukuiense. The sequence goes on from JAADVL010000334.1 coordinate 30,677, forward strand.
AATCCTTATCGATGAGGCCTCCGCGTTTAACGAGTTGCTGCGTGCGTTCCTAGCAGGGGAAGACGACAAGAACCGCGAGTACGTCGTCATTTTTCCAAAGAAGCGCGAAGAAAGTAGACAGCGGCTTACAGAGAAAGTCAATAATACTGGTAGTGCTCCAAAGGAGAACTAGAAGCCCTCACCGCTTCATCACTTTCCCAGAAATATATAACAACTTCTGCGTCACATATGTCTTGCTTCCAGTGAGGTCAAGTAAATTCGTCAGATAATCTTACCAGAATTATCAGTTGAGAACGACTTTCTATCTCATTTCTAGAGGTTTTATATAGGGTTTCAGGGTATTGCCCAACAAAAACATCTTAAGTCGATGAAATACGATCCTCGATTCGTTTTAGGAGGGGTATGCCATGCTAAATACACAACGAAGGTGCCTGATTGGCTCTTCTGGTATTGCTTGTACTGACATATGGCAACTATTGTTGAGAGATTTTGGTACATACGACTTCGAGTTGATGATGGAATGCACGATCAATGGACTGTATATACACGATGGTTTATGTTTTGGGGAGCTAATAGTGTATTGTGATACTTAGAACCCTACTAATGTACTCCCTTCGAGCCTAAAAGGCTGGTTCCACTTCGGCCTATGACCTTGCACTACCCGCCCACTCTATCTAGTTTAGATTGGACGCGAGTAGAGACTACATGTAATGGGGGAGACAACGCAACGGGCTTGAACTTGCTGCTCAGCAAGTCGCAGCACAGTCAGTGCGAACCTACGTGTACATGTGTGCGTACGCAGGCATGGACTGGAACAAGTGCTGCGCATAC